>CAOLHI010004494.1:0-112846 GCA_948474755.1 Ctenosaura bakeri | reverse complement strand
TTGCAATGTCAGTGCCTCTGTGAAACAATGAGGAATATTAGGTCAAAAAGGAGGCCTGGTAGGAGAGTAACCTAGCAGGATTTTTTACACCTGTGTATAGGGACACCAGCTGGAAATTCAAAGAATATTTGTTTTACTGGGGGAATTGACAATCACATGCACACAAGATCCACATAGTCTTGCATCATGCAAAGCTAACTGAAGGAAAAGGGAGGAAAAATTGGTGAGCGAGAAGTTAGGGTGAAGTGGGTGATATTTACCTATCCTATCCTGCTGAGTAGAGATAAAGCAATGTGGTTCAGACTAAGGGTCTGAGGATAATACAAGAATGGGAATAAGAGCAGCATGGTGATGGCCTATGTCCAGAGTAGTATATACTATGAGTTGTTTGACTCAGACTTTTTCCGCCCTGAGGGGGAAGGTGTAAATGGCTCTCTGGCAGAGTACACAGTGGAGCTTGGAATGAGCCAATGGCTTTAGCACTAGGTGACGAAGGACTGATGGGAAGAAGCTTACCTGTAACTGTGGTTCTTTGAGTGGTCTTCTGTGAACTCACACAATTGGGTTTTGCACCTGTGCAGAACAGCATTCAGAACCTTTTGGAAATCCAAAAGTAGGCATTTTGACTGTTGAACTCCCCCCCCATCCTCCGGGGTATAAGAGCCCCCACCTGCTCCAACAGTCAGTTCTGTTTCGCCGCTATAGCAGCATTAATAGAACCAGCACGTTAGCAGGACATATAGAGGGGAGGATGGGGGGCTTGTGTAAGTTCACAGAAGACCACTCGAAGAACCACGGTTACAGGTAAGCAACTTCTTCTTCTTCGTGGGCTCTGTGACTCACACAAATTGGGAGACTAGCAAGCTATTATTACAAGGATGGTGGGATGTCATGCTAAAACCAACTCCACCTGAAGTCAAATAACAACCCCTCAAAAAATCATCCTCATACTAGATGACTACGACAGAGAACATGTATATTTCATTACCATTAGATACTTGTGAGGAAGAATATTAATTAATATCAGACAACAAAATTGCTCTCCCAAAGTTAGCATCTCTTTTTTCTCTATTATCAATTCTATAATGAGATATAAAGGTTATAGGTTGTGACCAAGTAGCCGCTTTGCATATATCGTCCAAAGAACCCCCTGAAGGAAAGTAGTGGAAGCAGCCAATGCTCTAGTCAAATGGCTTCTCACCCCTTCAGGTAGCTTTTTCCTTACAAGGTCATAAGCAAATTTAATAGTAGCAACAACCCATTTTGCTAACCTTTGGGATGAAGCAGGCATCCCTTTCTTAGGTACAGAATAATAAACAAACAACTTAGTAGTTTTTCTAACACCCGTTGTACATAAAAAGCTAGTGCTCTCCTGATATCTAAACAATTTAACCTTCGTTCCATATCAGATTTTGGATTCTGAAAATATGTAGGCAAAAATGATCTCCTGATTTAAGTGACAGGATGATACAACTTTGAGCAAAAATGTGATATCTAGTTTAAGAACTACCTTACTCTTAGGAAAACATAAATAAGGTAAGTCAACCCTCAACACACATAACTCACTAGCCCTTCTAGCTGATGTTATCGCCAATAAGAAAGCTGTTTTCCACATTAAGAGATGTAAATCACAGGTTGCCATAGGTTCAAAAGGTTTACCAGTCAACCCCATTAACACGGTACTCAAATCCCAAGACAGTATAGGAGGTTTAACTGGAAGGTGTAAATGTATATAGCCTTGCAAGAACCTCTTAACCATAGGATCCCCGAATAGAGATGGCTTACCATCCTGTTGATGGCACCAAGAAAGAGCCGCCAAATAACATTTGATTGATGACAGTGTCAGTTCCTCTGTTGCCAACCTTGACAAAAAGTCAAGTACATTAACCACAGTATAACTTTGAACATCAACATTTACGTCATTCAAGTACTTAAAAAACTTGTTCCATTGATAAGCATATGACTTAGATGTGGATGGCTTATGTGCTGCCATCAAAACCTTCTTCACAGCGTCTGGTAAGTCATTCAATCTAACAGGTTCCACGCCGTCAGTCTCAGGGATTGAACATCTGGATAGAACACTGTCCTGTTGTGGATGGAAATCAAGTCCGGTTTGCATGGCAGTTGGCTAGATGCATTAGATTTGCGAACCAAGGCTGTCTCAGCCACCAAGGTGTTATCAGGATCACGGTTGCCTGATCTTGATGAATTTTGGATACCACCTTTATGATCAGAGGGAAAAGTGAGAAAGCTTAAAGGATCAGTCCCAACCAATGAACAGGAAAGCGTTTCCCAGGGACTCAACATCCCTCTTCAACTGCGAACAATACAGTTAGCATTGTCTGTTCTCGCTGGAAGCAAAGAGGTCTATCTGAGGGTAAGCCCAGTCCTGAAAGATGTCAAGCAGAATCTCTCTGTCCATCTTCCACTCCACAGAGGAGTCCTGCTGTGCATGTCTGCCAACACATTCTCCTCTCCCGCCAGATGCACTGCTGAGGGAGTGATCTTCAACAGACATCAATCCCATAAATGCAGGGTTAGATCTAACAGTACCAGAGATCTTGTTCCAACCTGCTTGCTTATGTAATACATCACAGTCGTGTTGTCGGTAACGACCTGAACAGAATTTCCCCGAAGGTAATACTGGAAAGCTTTGAACACCTTTATCACAGCCTTCAATTCCAATGTATTGATGTGCAAATTTTCTCTGCCGTCTCCCTCTCACAGTCAGATTTTGCAGATGCACTCCCCATCCTTCCAATGACGCATCCGTTGTCACTACCACACAAGGTTGAGGAGGTACAAACAGCATTCCTATCAACACATTGCTTGGATCTATCCACCACAGGAATGACCATAAGATCAGTCTTGGGACTGTCAGAAACATGCTTTGCCGGTCCCGTAGTGGATCGAAGATGTTTATAAACCATCTCTGCAGGGACCGCAGAGATTTTCAATTTTGCTAATGGCATCACCATCATTGTCGAAGCTATCAGCCGCTTTGACTCTTCTGTGTTGCCGAAACAGATTGAACGCCTTTAGCATTTTTGCCCATCTCTCTTCTGGTAAAAATGCTTTTTGCTGCAAAGAGTCCAATATGGCCCCTATGAATTTGATCTTCTTCAATGGTATCAATGCTGATTTTGAGTAGTTTATCATCAGTCCTAGGTCTTGTAGACAACACACCACCCTCTTCAGATCTACTGACAGCCAATGTTTCATTGACACCACTATTAACCAGTCGTCTATATACGGAAACACTGCAATACCTTTCTTTCTCAAATGAGCAGCCATGACAGACATACACTTTGTAAACACCCTTGGCGCTGTACAGATACCGAAGGGTAGGACTCGAAAACAGTACCCTTGATCACCTATAGCAAAAGCAAGGTACTTCCTGTGCTCTGGCCTGATAGCGATATGGAAGTAGGCATCTTTGAGGTCTAGCATGGCAAACCAGTCATTTAGATGTAGCAACAGCATTATGGTAGAGAGAGTCACCATTCGAAATCTTTTTGGGGTTACATAATAATTCACCCCTCTCAGATCCAAAATGGGGCAAAGACCTCCATCCTTTTTTGCCACCAGAAAGTACCTTGATGTAAAACTTCTCTTGAGTGCAGATTGGAGACTTTTTCTATGGCCTCCTTCAACAACAGGGTATCGATTTCTGCCTGCAGTTGTGGAGATGGTTTGGTACACTGAACTCTCCCTATGGAAGGCAGGGTTTGAAATTCTATAGAATAACCTCGATCTATTATGCCCAGAACCCACTGATCCGTTGTTATAGATCACCACGTCTGGTAATGCCTCTTCAATTTGTCCCCAAAGGGAGATGTTACACCCATACTTAGATGTGTATCTTCAGTACCATGGTAACCTCTTTGACAAGTTACACCTTGAACAATCTGCAGAGTAGTATCCTTCAACATGGTGCTTACATCTGGAAAGACATCAGTATCGCACCCTTGATTGTCAAACCCTACGCTTGGTTTGATCAGGCTGTTGTTTCTTGTATTGTGGCTGCTTGAACCTTGTTGAAGGAAACTTCCTCGAAGTTTGATCTTGTGGTGTAGTCTGTCTTTGATGCTGTATTTGAGTTGGACTCGTTGTTCTCCTTGAAAATGGCTGATACCTTCGATACCGGTACCTGGATGGATAATATGGTTAGCTGGAAATTCATATTTTCTCTCAATGCTCCTCATCTTTTGAGCATGCTCTAGCTTGTCATCTGTGCCAGTACTGAATAATCGAACAACATCAAAAGGCAAGTCCTCAATCATATTCTTAGCTTGCTAACACAACCCAGACGATCTCAGCCACGTATGTCTATGCAAAACTATAGCTCCTGTAAGTGCTTTACCACTACAATCAGTTATATGTTTAGCCATTGTAAGTTGTTGAGAGGAAAGCCAGTTAGCCTCACCATACAGTGCTGATGCAGTTTTCCTCTCATCATCAGGTAACATCTCAATGAAAAATCTTCAGTCTGGACCACAAGAATTGCTGATATGCTCCCATACATGCTGCATAATTGGAAATTTGGAACAACAATGTAGCATTAGAGTATGCTTTCCTTCCCCGGTTATCCAACTTCTTCCCCTCTCTGTCAGCAGGAGTAACATGTAGTCTCTGTGACTGCCTCGACTGTGCAGCATCAACCACAACAGAATTTGATTTGGGGTAATGAGTCAACCAGTCTTGTTCATCTTCAATAACACGATAAATATATTCTAGGTTTTTTTAAGTTGACGGTACCAAGGAAGGAGTCATTCATGACTTCTTGACAGTCTGCAACAAATACAGTAAAGGAGCTATCATTGAAGTTGCAGGCGCTGTATCTTGAAGCTCCTGAAAAATAGGGTCTTTCAAGTCCTCTTTCTCCATATTAGTTATGAGATTAAGAGAATGAGACATCCTCAAAACAAGATCTGAAAAAGATCGAATATTATCCATTGGAGAAATCCTCTCAGCATTCGACACCAGTGTAGGACAGTGTTCATCAGCATCTACAGAACAATTAGATGCCGACGAACTCAATACCAACATCGATCTCTCCAAATGAGAAGGCACAGATCTGTCCTTCAATCTTTCTCGAGGTTCAACAGCAACTTCCTTATGGGCAGTGTCATGTCCACCCCCTCGGTCTTGTTGAGGGACTACCTTCTCCACTTCCACTACTAAAACACTTCAATGTCGAAGTGACAGAGAACAAGATCTCGACCTATAGTACTCAGAACAATGGTACCAACTCTGAGAATCAGCCTGGAGCTGATAATGTCTACAATCACCATAGTCCTCAGGATAAGGTGAAATGTCCCTTGAATCAACAGAAACCTCATCTAGGTAACATTTATGGTATCTGGGAGGAGTTGCATATCTGTAACGATGATACCTCACAGGTGATCTACTTCTCGACCTCAACCTACGAGACGGACCTGGAGGTGAAGGAGGTGTTCTCCTACGGCATCTAGGAGTCACTACCTCCTGCTGTGAACTTCTCTGCACTGGCACCAATCGCCCCATATCTCAAGGTCGATCTTGAACTTGAGGCTGTGGTCCCACATTCATCAAAGGAGAAGAATCAACAATTTCTCCCTCTGACTCCACTCAGACTTCTTATATCTCCAAATTAGGATTCAGTGCCTGCTTTAGATATCTAGCAGGAGACGGTGACTCAATCTGCACCCCCACATCACGCTCAGATGTAACTGGCCTTGGAGATGTCGGAGAAGATGGAACCACATGTCTATCTTCCTTTTTACATTTCTCCATGAATCGCTTGGTCTGAAGACTCTTTCAGCTTCCTCTTCTTAGCCTTCTCCCTTTCTTAACACAGAAGGAGAGGCTAAACTTTCAGCGACATCAGACACTTTCTTCGCAGCCTTCTCCAATCTCACCTCCCAAGATCGAGATGTCGACGTTGATCTCGGCATCAATCTCAGCACCGATGAAGAAGTCAACTTACAAGATGACAGAGTTGAAGAAGTCTGAACTATCCTGGATTTAGTGCTAGGTGTCTTTGCATAACTCAAAAGATCTGACGCAGACAACATTTGTTCCCAGAGCAAAGCTTTTAACCTGCTTGCTCTATTACGTCTAATTTGCAGAGTGAATTCTTGGAAGTATGTACAAGAATTCATGTTATGACCTTCTCACAGACACAAAAGGCATTTTAATGCCCATCTCAATCGGGTATCTCCCCTTTAGCACTTAAACACTTTGGTTGCCATACACTGCAATAGTGCCAAATCAGAATCCAAAAAAACCTTAGTCAAACATAGTCCATCGTCAATCCAGTAAATCCACAGTTCAACAAGTCCAAAACGCGAAGAAAAAATCATCGTCAACCATACCAAAGTCAAAGAAAACCATTTAGTCAAGACAAAGACTAACGAAAGGCTCCTTAGACGCTGCTAACGTGGCGGAAAGAAAGGAACTGACCGTTGGAGCAGGTGGGGGCTTTTATAACCCAGAGGATGGGGGAGGGGTTCAACCGTCAAAACGCCTACTTTTGGATTTCTAGAAGGTTCCGAATGCTGTTCTGCACAGGCGCAAAACCCAATTGTGTGAGTCACCAAGTCCACGAAGAAGAATTGTGATAGTTATTTGATGGCTGGGCAGGTGTGGAAATAAGGTGAAATTTGGCGGGAAGTGGGTTGAAGACAATCAGGTGGTAGTTTTGGGTGCTATTGTTTCTAAAGTTCAAGTCATTGAGGAACATTTGCAAATCTATTATTACCGGAGCTTCCCTGACTATGACCTGGCCATGCCCTGAGGTCCCAACTGACCTACTTTTGCATTGCATGTGTTCAGCCAGTCCTATTTTGCCAGCATAGCATTGCAGCCATGCCAGTTTATATTTCATGCCAATTAAATGATACCATATCATGCCAATTATACCATATCATGGAGCGGGTGTATACAGTCTAGTAACACTGAATATTCCTAAGCCTTTTTCTGGGGGCCACTTGAAAAAAAGCTCAGAAATTTCTAAATAATGTTCCCCATGTTGTTTAAAAAAAACAAAACATTTCTCTGGAAATGCAGAAACATCTGCAGTTTTGAGTTCAGGTAGGGCTGAAACATTTCAATATTCACCCATAAAAAGAGTTTGCCAAAGCTTGCACAGAACCTTGTGCACAATGCTAGTTCCAAATCAAGATGGTATTCTCTTAACCATGTTGATTTTTGTTATGTTGCATTCCATTTCTGAAAACTGAAAACTGAAGAGGGTTCCTGTCCTTTTTAACAGTTGTGTAGATGAGAGAATTTCAGCAGGTGTTGCTTGTTACTCAGTTGCATGGCAAGCCAGCACCTCGTGGAATTCCTTATTCTGTGTATGTGCCTTCACATCACTTACCACGTTATAGTGACCCCATGACTTTCATAAGGTTTTCTTAGGCAAGGAATACCCAGACATGGTTTGGCCACTTCCGTCCTCTGAAAAATAGCCTACAGCACCCGTTGTTCATTGGTAGTCTCCTATCCAAGTACTAGCTAACCCTGCTTAGCTTCCACATTCAGACAGGATCTGGTGCCTTTAGGGAATTCCATTAAAAGTACAGGAGCTGTCTCTAGTTTTCAGTTTTGAAAGTGCCCACCAAGCCAAAACATATCATGCTTTTTGGCTATTACAGAGCATCTTCCAGACCCTTGAGAATGTCTTTCCTTTCCTTTGTGAATTCCTTCATTAGGCCAAAGGCATAATATTACTTGTCCAAACAGGTAAATGTGTGGTTTTTAAAACTTACACAAAGAATTCTGTGCCTCTTTGGATGGTCTCACAAAGGTATTACCATAATATGGACTTTGGAATTATGCCTAGCTGCTTCACAAAATAATTATTATTGACATAGAAGTTCAGACAAGGAAGTTGGCTGTACCCTAACTGGAGAAAATGATGAAATTATTTACTTTCAGACTTTAAAAAAAACCTTTGTTCATAAAGAGCAATTTCAATTCATTCCTTCAAGTCTAACTGGGAATATTGGAACTGGAGTCAGAGGATAACTATATAGACAGGAAATCATTTTTGCCTCCCTATGCTCATGACTATCTACTCCTTCTATAGCTTACTGGGAAATGAGTAGAGGCAAAGAAGAAATTCATATTAACTGAACAAATTCACAAATGTATCCAATTTGTGTCTGAGAGTAAAAATGTTTGCATTTTTTTATTTCATTGTGAAGAAAGCATACATCAGAGATTATTGCCCCTTCTACAATTTCATTTTCAAATCACATGCAAATGCATGCAGACAACTCATAATATATTTCTTTAAAACATGTGCTCAGACACATTTTAGTTAATGGAAGAATACATATAAAAGAACACTTTGGAGCAGCAGAGAGCAGGCCTGCCCCCCCCCATGACAGCCCTTGAGGTATTTGGAGATGCAAACATGTCTCTCTCTCTGCCCCCCCCCATGACAGCCCTTGAGGTATTTAGAGATGCAAACATGTCTCTCTCTCTCCGCAGGCGAAGGAACGAGGGGGAAGCGGCAGCCTCCCAGAGGAGGCTTCTCGTGCAAGCCGCCCTCCCCGCTCGCGTGAGGCAGCAGGCTGGCGCGTCCGTCCTCCCCACTCGTGCGAGGCAGCAGGCTGGTGCGTCCGTCCTCCCTGCTCACGTGAGGCAGCAGGCTGGCGTGTCCATCCTCCCCGCTCGCGCGAGGCAGCAAGCTGGCACATCCATCCTCCCCCCTCGCGTGAGGCAGCAGGCTGGCGCGTCCGTCGCCCTTCCTTCTGCAGGGGCGGAGGGAAGGAAGCGCGACCCAGCCGCCTTCCTGACGCTCCGCACAGCAGGTAAGCACGCGTGGGCGCCGGGAGCGTTGTGCGAGCGCGGGTGATTTTCGCTTCGAAGCGAAAATCAAAAAAACCACGATCGCGCCGCTGCAGCCCCGTGAGCATGGCGGAAGTGGGAGTGCGTTGTGCAGAGCGACGCTCCCACTCCTGCGAGGCTCACGGGGATATTTCGCGAGAGAAAGCCCGTGCGAAAAGGGCCTCAGTCTTCTTTTCACCAAACTGAACAGCTGGAGCAGGTTCAGAGAAGGGAAACCAGGAGGATAAGAAATATGGAGAACAAAACATACGAGGAAAGGTTGAGGGAGATGGACATGTTCAGCCCAGTGAAGAGGAGAGTAGGGAGTAACATGATTGCACTCTTTAAATATCAAAGGCACTGTCACAGGTTTGTTCTCTGCCACCCCAGAAGGTAGGAACATGTCTACTGGTTGAACGTTAGAAGGAACTTCTTGACAATGAGAATGGTTCAGCAATGGAACTAATTACCTAGATAGGTGATGGGGTCTTCTTCTTTGGTCATCCTCAGAAAAAGGCTGGACATACACCTGCTCAGGATTGTCTAGTGGGATTTCTGGCATTGATGTTCTATGAGGCCCCTTCCAATGTTATAATTCTGTGAATCAATTGGGAAAATACATAGATTAAGAAAAATAGGTTAAATGTACATTTATTTGGAGCACAATCCTTCCTCCAGATTCACAAATTTGTTTATACACGAGACATGTGCTTGCCTTCCCCTTCCCCTCATCCCCTTGCATTCCTCACCCCAGGCTTGCAAGGTTTGTGTTTAAAATGGACGGGTTTTTTTTTTTTTTTCATCTTGGGTGAGCAAAATCCCCTCTACTGCTGTAGAGTGTCCTCTCTACCACATGGCTGCATATTCTGCTGTTTAATAGCCACTGATTAGTCAGGTGCTCTCTTTGCTCCTCCCCTCCCCTCTGGGAGGAATCTTCTTTCTCAAGATGGTGGGTGGAAATAACTAGAATGCCAGAACTCAGCACTCCACTCTTCTCCATCTGGAGGAAAGTACCGTTAAGCCCTTTACCTTGTCTTTTTTCTTCTTCCCAGAAATGCGGGGCGAGCAGCAAGGGAATTGGAGGGGAGAGCTCTGGAGGGGAATGGGAAGGGGATCACTAGGGGAGTTATTCATGGTTTTTCAATTTTTGTGAGAGTTCTGCTCCCACAATGTGGAGCAGCCACTGTACATACCAAAATATGCACATATTTCCTTGTGAAACCTTCTGCATGAGAGAGTCCAAGAGTCTTGATCAGCAACAACTCTCCTCAGGTCCTTCAAACTCAAGGCTGATTGAGTTCAATCCATCTGTAAATGTCTTCTTCTTTCTCTACTGCCTTTTGCTGCACTGCACATCATCTTTTTCAATGAGACATAACTTGTCATAATATGTCCAAAGTATGATAGCCTCAGTTTATTTATTTTGGGTTTTAGTGAGAGTTCAGGTTCAATTTGGTTCCCCTGAGGCTGAGACAGTGTGGCTTGCTCAAGGCTACTCTATGGGTTTCCATGGCTGAGTAAGGATTCGAGTCCTTGTCTCCCAGAATCCTAGTGCAGGAATCAAACCACTACAGCACATTGGTTCTTACCACCATACGTAAATACAGTTGGCCCCTCACATGCACTAGGGTTGGGGTTCAGGACTCTCACAAAAGTGGAAAAATTGCAAACATCAAAATGTGTGTGTGTGTGTGGGAAAGGGGCATTTTGAGGAGAATGGACACTCAGAATCCAAACCAGGTCAGAGAAAGGAGAAGGAGGAGGGAGTCAGTATGGTGGCCCTATACTTCTTATCTCATGCTCATCTCCTTCCTTGAGTGTATGTGTGTGGGGCCATTGGGAGTAGGTTTGTGCAACTGAGAAATCAGGCTGTGAGTCATCCTTAGCTGACCAGACAGCAGCTGGTGGAAGAGGAGGAGGACCAAAGGTGGGTCTTTAAAGAGCTGCATGGCCTGATTGGAGCTACCAAGAGAAAAAGTTCCCCCAGAAAAGAAGCACCTGAGGTAAAGGGAAAGTAGAGGCTGAAGAAACTCACAAATAATCAAACCCATGAAAAGTCAGACCTACAAATGTACTAGATGGTTCTGGCTTCAGTATTATGCTATGTCTTTACATCTGAGTTCCTTCATTGCTGCCTTTACAAGTCTTAGCCTTCTGATTTCTTGACCACAGTCTCCATTTTGATTAATAACTGAGCTAGCAAATAAATAAATAAGCCAATAAATAAATACATAAATAAATAAATAAGGTATAGAAAATCTTTAACTCTTTCCAAACCAGCTTACTGCCTCAGAGCGATGCTGGCCTAAATAACCTACATGCACAATCAGTCTCATCAAGTGAATTTTATCACTGCACTCTCTCTTAACACCCTTTACATTTATATAGACATACAGCTGGGCTGCCAAGTGGCCCTGCCCTTGTGAATATTTATTAGCCATCAGCTCCTTCATTCCCCTCTCCTCTATATCCTGAAATTGACATAGCCCCTATAAAAGGATCTCCTAATTGGCATAGCTGCACATCACTCTTCCCACTTATTAGGCTCTTAGTTTTATCACCACATTCTGCAGCCGTGAGTGATATACAGCCTGTGGAGAATTAGTTTAGCAGCACAAGCACGTGCTGTTTACCCATCTGAGTGGTTCATTTGGTGTGGTAAGGCAACTGGACCATAAATGGCACTCAAGTGTCATCTTTTTATAAGTAGCTGACATTCAGAGGATGTTGAGAGCACTAGCTGGAGATTTATTAAAAGGAGTGACTGGTGTCCAATATTCACCCCAGTTTGGAGATGACGAGGGCCAGGTCTCTAACACATATGCTGGGCTCCCTAATTTTCTGCTGTTCTGTGCCTTCAATCTGACTCTGACTTATAGCGACTCTATCCCAGCATTTTCTTGAAAAGATTTATTTAAAGGAGATTTGTCACTTCCTCTCTCTGAGGCCATTTCCGCACAACATCACTATACCACCATGGCAGCGTGTTGTTTCTGGGTCAAGAGTTGTGCTACTGCAGGATGTCATCACCAACTAGTTGCTATCCCATCCCCAAGTGTTGCAAAACTGATGTATGCCTCCATTAGCACTTCAATCCCATCAGCTAGCTCAGTGCGGTACTGTTATTGCACTTGATAGCACTTCCAGTCATCATGGATCCAGCAGTAGGTGGGTTATGGGTGTGCCAAACTTGTCCCTCCCTCAGTGACTCCCATGGTGTGGTAACTTTGAAAACTATTTGAAATCTATTTGAAAGTTCTCCTTTGAGTTAATTTTTTTATTTTTTTTAAATACATTTTTAGGCATTATAGCATGAAAATGCAAAAGTGTGCCACCGTGTATAGTACAACTTCCAAAGGAAAACAACCCCCCAACCAATCAGCGTAGTGGGGTGGGTGAAGGTGGAGACAGAGAGTGGCCAAGGACACTGTGGTGCAAAAGGAACACTGGTGGCAATACTGCTACTCATCTGCTGAAAGCGGAAGGGTGTGGAAAACAGCATTCCTAACCCAATGGCATCATGCAAATGGCAATGTCACAGTTGTAACAGTATATCACACTAATGGCCTCTAGTGTGGAAATGGCCTGAGGCCATTTGCCTGAGGCCATTCAAGGTCACCCAATGAATTTCCATAGCTGAACAGGGATTCACAGGCTTAGCCCAGCACTCAAACTACTATAATACCGTGGCTCTGTTTGCTGATTTGCACCTTCAGAAAGGTCATGTCCAAAGGGATGGATGTATTATTTTGCACAATGCACTGAAGTGAATGAGGCAGTTGTTACTGCTTGCGTAGCTGTTACTGCTCATGCAGCAACACTGCCTCTTGGTCCACCAGGCATAACCATGGCAATGGCACCACATGCATAGCTCTACTGTAGTAAACCTGACCTGAAATAGCCATTACACATTGGACAAAAATATCCAACCAGTTCTATTGCTGCATATGTCACCAACAGGATGTCAGCCTATTTCTGGGTGTGTGTCTGTGAACTCTTAGGAAGCCTTTGAAAACATAAAGCATCTATTTATTCCAGGAGAATCCTCTGCACATTTACATAGATAAACATGTAAGTGCCATTGAGTTCAATTGGACACTGTGATGGTTTTCATTTATATATTATTTTTACTCAAGTGTATACATATCAGTTTTCAGCCTTTTTTTCCATTCAGGAAGGAAGGAAGGAAGGAAGGAAGGAAGGAAGGAAGGAAGGAAGGAAGGAAGGAAGGAAGAAAGAAAGAGAGAGAGAAGAGAGAGAGAGAGAGAGAGAGAGAGAGAGACTCAGAGTCTCAATACTTAACTCTGTTACATTTTGTTCCAGTTAATAAAATGTTAGTGGCTTTTTTTTCCAATTATTGACTGGCAAATTAGGAAGGTGCCTGTTAGCTCTGTCTTAATTAGTAGCTTATTAGAACCTAAATCACACACAGAGTCACTGTCAGCTTTAATACATTTGTGTATCTCTATTCAAATTACGATCAGTAAAATACCACCCTCTAGACCTAATCTGTTGTTGAAAGAAAAAAAGGCTTCTGAATGGTGACCGCACTGCTTCCAGGCATCAAGCAATGTTCACCTGCCTTGACACACTGTGTTCTTGAACAAGTCTGAGGCTATCTGTGGCTATTTAAAACAAGCAGACCTATGTATGTTGCAGATCCTACCTCCTTTTCTCCCAGCAATAGTGGGAGTGGAAAGGTGACAAAAGCTTTGGGTTGACAAGATTTACTGTACCTTCCAGTGGTACAGTAGGATGTTGTCCACACCTGGGCTGGGCTGGGCTGGCAGCAAGGGAGAAGCTGGTAATACAGGCCAAGAAGCTCAGGTAGTTAAGCAACTAGTCAGTTTCCTTTGGGAAAAAAACAACCTTACAAATGAGGAGCAAATAACATCCCAGCAATGTCCATAAATCAATGGCAGGCAATATAAACACAGGTCAAACAGCGGAATAACAGGAAAGGGATGCAAACAGAAGCATGTACAGGAAGAATGGTCAGTTGATTGCTGACAAAGGCTAAAGGGGAAAGGCTCAGTTCTTATAGGTTCCAAGGTCAGTGCACCTGGTGCCTGATTAATTGGTGCTTGGCATAAATTCTCTGGAAGTGACACAGGAGACCCTTTTGGTGTCTACTCTGGGAGAAGGTAGGTATGGATAGATCATTCTCTGTGTCAGAATGAGCAGGGCTCCTTGCTGGGGCTGACACTTCTGTCCCTGCGGTAGATGGTGGTACTGTCTGCTCTGCAGGTTCTGCCACAGCAGTCTCTGTGCCAGGGCTCAGAGCAGGTTCTGCTGCCTCAGACTCTGAATCTGTGTCTAGGTCCTGGAAGCCCATGACAGGTGTGAAATTTCTAAGGCCAACACTCCAATCCCAATACAACTTTCTGTTTCTACCAGCTGCTTTTAAGTGAAATTATATATATTGAGAGACCCATGGGAAAGCCAATGTGCTGGTCATTAAGAGTGTTGGGTGGAGCATGAAAGAGCCAGGTTCTAGACCTCACACAGCTGAACCATAAAATTCAATGGATGATCTTGGGTGAAACAGTTGGACTACCTCACAGAGTTCTTGTGAGGATGAAGTTGGGAGGCCCATAACCCCATCCTTGAATTCACTAAAGTATAAATGTGAGTTATGAAAAAATAAATGCAGGTTGGCCCTCCAGCTGAGTCCTGTGCCACTGAAGACAGGCACACTAAGATGCGGCATGGCAGAAGTAGCAGACGTCTGGCAAAAGTAGAACTTCTGGTTAATCATGGTGTTTAAGAAAGCCAGCATGGTGTAGTGGTTTGAGCTTTGGACTACGATTCTGGAGACCAGGCTTCAATTCCCTGCTCAGCCATGGAAACTCACTGGGTTACTTTGGACACACCACACAACTCTCAACTTCCAGAACACCTTGTGATAGGCTCACTTTAGGGTTGCCATAAGTCAGAAATGACTTGAAGGCACAGAACAACTAATCAGCTGGTGAGGGCTGACCTGTCGGGGCATGAAGTCTAGTTTGAACAGTATGTCTAGTCATCACTTTTGGCTAAAGCTAGATGGGAGGATTCAAGCTGAAATCTTGCCTGGTACTACTCAGGACTTAGCCCTTTTGGGAAGTTATTTGTAAAATATAATTATTATTCTATTAGCAATTAGTTCTATTTCCAAGTAGTTATTTATCATTATAGTACACTTTTAAAAAGGTCACTCTTTGGCCACAATCCTGTTGGTGCCTTACACTGGAGCCATGTTCCATTATCTTTGGCATAAGGCTTTTTTTCTTTTTCTTTTTGGAATAGTGATTGTTACACAATGGCTGTTTCTTACACAATGGCTGTTAAACTGGTAAACTAGTTGTGCACATCTTGCTCCATTTCATGGCAGGTTGTCTAGAGTGAACAACTCAAGCAGGAGAATGCAAGTAAATGATATGACTATTTTACAGTTCTACACCCATCGTGCACTGGTTTTAATTAAAAGGAATGTGAACTGGGTTTCAGTGTGATCCAATAAGCCTCTTCTGTAATACAATCCAGAGAAAGAACATCAAGGGCTTCATGGAGTCATGTTTAGATGATGAGGAAGGCAGTGTAATCAATCCACTAAGCATTTCCCAAATAGTTTTGCTGCTGCTGATGTTTTATTTCTTGAAGAAATGATAATCATGGCTGGTGGTCTGTTTATCTTTATGTTTGTTGCCAGTAGGCAGCCACCTGAATAGGTTGTGTCTTAGTGTGGGCATACTGCCACGTCTCACCTAGCCATGCCAGGCCTCATGTCTCCTTCCTAGCCTCTTGGGAAGAAAGGGCACCCAACCTGAGTACCTGGATGTAAGTTTCCACTTAGGTCAGGTGCTGGGGTATAAATTGCCCTGAGCAACCAGGTCCCAGCCAGATCTTCACTTACTAGGCTGTGTCTAGTTCGGATGCTGTTCCAGTGGAGTTTGGGAGACTGCTTTTGCATGGGCAGGGGGGCATATTAGGTTCACAAATGCACATAATTGCTGTTACTTGTCACAACTTGCTGGGTGGTGGTAGCATGGGTCCTAGATATGGGATTTCAGTTCCAGGCATTCCAGGCATGGCTTTGGTTTACCCCCACACACACCTTTCGGGGGGAGGCAGGAATGCAGGGCAGAAGCAGTTGTGCACAGCAGGGGAAGGGCACAAGTCTACTGGACTCCCTGGTGGCAGGGAAGACCATCATGGAACCCCAGCAGTTCCAATAGCAGGCTGGAAGGTGAGATTCATCAATCAACAGACTGGTATCTATATCTGGACCCATGCATATGCCAATCCTTATGGCAACTGTAGCCAATAAAGTTGTGGCCTTTTTTCTTCTACTTCTGGGGTCCATATGTGTTCTTGGCAGCATTCATCACACCTGAATATACAATACTCTCTATATTGTGATGGGCAAAGTGCAGCCCAAGAGCCAGATGTGACTAGATGTGGAGCTGTGGATTTCTTTCCCCCACCACTACCACCATGGCTGGGGCAGTGGCTGTAGATACATGGACTGAGGTTCAGCCATAAATTGTCTGTTTTCATTTAAATTTATTAATACTGCTAATTAAATATGTTTAGTAATAGTTTGTGAGTGGTGTTATTTGGTAATAAATTTATTAATGATCCCATTTTGTTTTTTCTCACTCTAAGTAAAATCTAAAACACTTAAAAACCTGTTTAAAAAGTCATAAAGTTTGGTTTGTATGCAAATTGGCAGGGTGGGAAGGGATTGTGCATCTTGCCCTGGGTCCAGTGCCAGCTCCTAATGGTCCTGCTTTTTGGCAGTGTATTTAAGTGGCTGCATTTGTGTGAATAGGTGTGTGTGTGTGTGTGTGTGAATGCATTCTGATAAACCTTAGTGTAAACCACCTTGGGAGGATTCTCTATCTTGAAAGGCATTTTTAAAAAAAATAAAAAATCATTAAATAATAAATTAAAAGTCCGCACAGTGACTGCTGTGCCAGAAGATGACAATGGGAATTAATCCCAAGTTTCATTTAGGGGACATCTTTTTAAAGCAAATATGATGGAACTTACTGAAATTCAAGCATGCCTGGCTTTTTCCACACTGGAGCTTATTCAGTGATGATTTTAGGAACAAGTTCAATAAACTGATGTTTAAGGTCTCAGATCATGATACAGATACATTTTCTGTTATAATTATGCATATTTTTGTTTTGCTATGAGGCATCTGAAACATAACATAGCTTAGGCTCTCAGCATCTATTAATCTGGTACTGAATTTTCCCTCCCACCTGGAAGAAAGCACCAGATGACAGGTTGGATTAACAAAGGACACAACTTTATTGAAACAACAATCTGCAACATGGAAGCCAAACAGCTAGTGATTGAGAGGTGAGGTGAGAGATGAGCTTAAACTAGTGCTCCCAAATAACATGACCTTCTGGCTCAGAACTATGGAGTGAACCCCCACAGTTCTTCATCATCCGTTCCTCATAAAGGGGAGCAGTGGGTCTCAAGCTAGCCCCTTAGACATGCTGGTTAACACTCTTGTAGGAGGGGGTGTTCTACCTGGGCAAAAAATTCACTTCATCTCACCCCTCCAGCTGGCCAGCAATAAGAAGTATATGGACAACTCCTTCACTTGGCAGTGCTTCCAGGGACCCATAAGAGAAGTCTGAGCGATGTTCCCACACCTCACTAATTGTGGCAGGATAGTGCAAATGTTGGACTCGGATACCCAAAAGGCACCAGATCACTTCTGATCTTGGAAGCTAAGCAGGGTCAGCCCTCATTAGTACTTGGATGGGAGACCACCAATGAATATCAGGTACTGTAGGCTATATTTCAGAGGAAGAAACTGGTAAAACTACCTCTGAGTATTTCTTTCCTAAGAAAATCCTATGAAATTCATAGGGTCACCATAAATCAAGAGGCAACTTGAAGGCACATACACACACATTAATCAAGCAGAAACCCAAATGACACAAAGTAGATTAAAAAACAACAACTGTTCAAGACAATCAGATCACAGTCAAAATTCCTTGTTGTTGCTATTGTGCACCTTCAAGTCATTTTCTACTTATGGTGGCCCCAAGGGTTTTCTTAGTAAGATTTGTTCAGAGAGGGTTTGTCTTTGCCTTCCTCTGAGGATGAGAGACCCAGTGGAATTCCATGGCCAAACAGAGAATCAAACCCTGGACTCCAGAATCATAATCCAATGCTCAGACCACTACATCATGTTGGCCCTGTTATTCACCCCCAATCAGCAGTTAGCCAGGCCCATGCTATAAATGGAGGATGAGTGAAGCCTTTCAGTGAGTCAACAGGCTGAACCCCATGCTGTTGTTACTGCAGTTTCTAGCCCTCACTTAAGGTGACATAGATATCATTTTGATATCAGTGATTTGGCTCTCTTCCACCACCCCTCTCCACGTGTTTGTGAGGCCCCCAGACAAGCCCAGAACTAGGTTCGGCCACTAAACACTGCAATATTCCAACACAATACAGGCAGGTCAGAAATAGTCAGATCGCCGCTTTAGGAGACCTCTCTGCAAACACCCTCATTATGTATGCACGCTGCTTACAAAGAACTCCCTGCCCGGAACAGGCAACTTGGCAAGCTGAATTCTCAACTGTCAAACGTCGCGCATTTGCATACTGTCTACCTCTTTGTCAATTCGGACCTAACTCAATCATGATAAATTTTGACCTTTCCAAAGTTTTGTCTCATGCCCGAAACTCATTGTTTTCCTCAAGTACGGAATAGCCTGTAGCCACATTCCTCCCTATAAACCCCCCGATTCCGAGACCTTCCTCGGATCGCTCTTGAGTTCCATCCCGCCTTGCTGCTGCTTTGCTTGGTGAGCCTTCCCCTCAGTTCCAATAGCTGAGACTGCGCAACTTCAGACCTTCGCAGTGACCTCTCCGGGCTTCAAGACAGGTGTCATATCACCCAATTTAACAATTCCTCTCAAAATCCCTCTATACCACACCAACCTTTATTTTCTATAGTTATCTGAGTTCATGTGTTGCATACACTGTTTGCTGTATTTAATAAAAATCTCAATTATTCTTAAACTTGGTGTGCTCCTTGGCTTGGCCTGACCCCGTAGACATTGGGTAAAAGATTCCACTGTGTTGCCCTGCCTTTTGCATTGCTAACTTGTGCTCTAGCTAATTTCCCCAAACTTAGTTAATTGAGAGCACATATAGGTGTCCCTCCCGGGACCCCCAGTAAACAGGGTAACTGGCTTAACTCAGCTAGTACAGTGGTGCAATGTGTACACATGCAGGTGAAAGCACACTCCCAATGTCATCTTTCCCACCAATAGCAGTGGAGGTTAAAATCATTCCCACTCCCATCTGACCAATAGGGAAGTATGCTTATGATTGTATGTTTATGATTGTATGCTATTTGTAGTGTTGACACTTAGAATGTTACTTTTAAGAAGTAATTGTTTATCATTATATTTCCAGAGCCATATAAGTCGTTTGCTGTTGTTGTATGCTTTCAAGTCATTTCTGATTTATTGCAACACTGAGGTGAACCTATCATGGGGTTTTCTTGGGGCTGAGAGTGTGTGACATGCCCAAGGTCATCCAGTGGGTTTCTGTGGTTAAGAAGGGAATCGAACTCTGGTTTCCAAGATCATAGTCCAACACTACACCATAGTGGCTTTCATTTAGATAATAGTAAACTAATGGTTTTAATAGTAATTTGTTCCTTTCTTTTTCAAAAGTAAAATAGTTGCTTTTTCAGTTACATAGAGAGCACACTAGAATGTTTCAAAGCTGCTGGTCTGTGATTCAAAATTCACCAAAACAGTAAGACTACACACCCCATGTACCTATAAGAGGAACTGAAACAATTATAGTTATACCAGAAAAGGAATTGTGTCTGCCCTCATTATGTTAGACTTACAACTTAGTTAAATCTTTATCAGTGCAAAAAAAGTATTAATTACAAGTAATGTGTTATATGTAATTATTACCCCCAGGCTGTCCTCACCGTGCTAATGCAGCTTCTGTACTCTCTCTCCCACATCCAGTTTCCACAAATGCTATTCTATATTTTATTAGTATTATAAATATTATGCATTCACTAAGCTTTCTTGACTTCATCTTGAGCTTCTTAGTAACTCAGGCAGACTTTATCTGACTGACTGATAAAAGCTGATAGATGGTTTTTCCACTAAGAAAAAATTCTCTATTCAGATGTTAAGAACTCCCTCCTGGTAATTTATCTGAGAATAAAACAAAGACCATTATTTCATATTATCAAGTTTGTTCCCTTCCATTAGCGTAATGCCATTATTGTGGTATCTGGCCTGATAAGCTAGCTAACCTTCAGGTTCTGAATGCAACCTCCCTCTTGGGAGACTTAATCAAGGCCTCCTTGGATTGGTAGGCAGGATACCTCCATCTCATCCCATTATAACCTTTTGGGGAAAATGATAAATGTCTTACCATAGTAAGCAGTATTTCATCAGAATTATCCCTCGCTTGGGGAGCAGAGCTCTGATACACAGAGCAGGATGAGCAAGCAAACCCCAGATAATCAGCAGCTGGTTCTTAAAAGATCTTTAATCTATATATTATTAATGAAGGCTGCTTTCAAACATCATGTTTTCTTCATGGCAAGGTAATGCAAAATCGCCCTGAGGTTTTTAAGTAACATCATGCATTGATTTGTTGTAGTTCTGTGTTGAGGATGTTCAAGAAGTTCATTTGGTCTGTGATTCAAAGCAATAACATGAACCACATGACCCAGATTAATATGCAGATCATATGATCAGATTTAACTTTAAAAAATTCAATAATTTCACATTTTTATGCAGTTCTCAGCTTAAACAGTGAACATATACGTGAACATTGTAGCATAAAATACATTTAGAAATGTATTCTTTCAAGGAAAATATTATGAGAAGTGAACATGTTGTGAGAATATATCTTTAAAAATACACACTTAAAAAAAATACAATGCAATTCATTTTTTTAAAAAATTCCAGGTCAATGTAGAAACAAAATAGACAAGCTTTATGAGTGTGACCTAATACAAAATGAATAGAATGAAAATAGTCCAATTTCCATTAGAGATGTAGTTCTTTGTTAATTTTGTTCACAAAGGAAGATACAAGTAATTTTTGCAATTTTCTGCCAGTGGTGAGAAATTCTTTGAGCAGTTGTGCAGAGTCTATTCATGGTTTGGGACTTATTCTGCACCAAATGTGCTTATGGTATTTTTGCAGAGAGCACAACATTTTTTGTGCAGAGAAAACTGTTTCCTAGGAAGAGAATTGTGGGTTTTGTGCAAAACAACAAGGAATTAATTTTATGAAGAATTTTGTGCAGAATAAAGTCTCAATTGCGAACATTCTTTTTGATCCAGGAGTCTCATTGGCAGAATTTCCCAACACTTGAGTAAAACCTCTCTTTTCTCCTCTGAATTTAAAAAATATTTTTCCATCCCTAATGTGCAGGCATGTGCAATGTGCACATGCATATATATGCAATACATATTCACATGACAAATGCATTCACACATAACAAGCAGCCCTGTGCAATTCTTCATCCACAACCTTGAACTGAATAAAATTATTCTTCACTGAATGGAAACGTCCAAACTTTCCATAGGAGATGTTATGTTTTCAGGATGATCTGCACTGTGTGTTTTGCCACCAAAGACATCTCTTCTTTGAACAAGCTTGTAAAATGTGGGCTAGACAATACTGCTGTTAGGTGGATTTGTAATTGGCTGACCAACCAAACCCAAAGGGTGCTCACCAATGACTCCTCTTTGAAAAGAAGTGAGCAGTGGAGTCCCACAGGATTCTGTCCTGGGCCCAACATCTTTATCAGTAATTTTGGATGAGGGAATAGAGGGCATTCTTGATCAAATTTGCATATGACACCAAATTAGGAGGGGATGCTAACACCACAAGGGACAGAATCAGAATTCAAAATGAACTTAAGAGTTTAGAGAGCTGGGTCAAAACTCACAAAATGAAATTCAACAGGAAGAAGTGTACAGTACTACACCTGGGCAGAAAAAAATACACAGGTATAATATGGGTAATGCCTGTCTTGAGCACAGTACATGTGAAAAGAATCTAGGAGTCCTAGTGGACCACAAGCTGAACATGAGTCAACAAAGCAAAACAGCAGCTAGGAAAGCCAATGCAATTCTGGGCTGCATCAACAGGAGGATAGTGTCTAGATCAAGGGAAATGATAGTATCACTCTATTCTGCTTTGGTAAGACACCACCTGGAACACTATGTAAAGTTATGGGCACCATAGTTCAGGAAAGATATTGACAACTGGAACATGTCCAGAGGAGGACAACCAAAATGGTAGAAGGTCTGGAAACCATTCCATATGAGGAACAGTTTAGGGAGCCGAGTATGTTTAGCCTGGAGAAGAGAGGATTAAGAGTTGATATGATGGCTATGCTTAAATATTTGAAGAGATGAAGCAAGTCTACTTTCTGCTGCTCCAGAGATGTGGATGCGGAGCAAAGGCTTCAAACATCAGGAAAAAGATTCCATCTAAATATTAGGAAGAACTCCTGATGGTAAGAGCAGTTTGATAGTGGAATGCACTACCTTGGAGTGTGCTGGCATGTCCTCCTTTGGAAGTTTTTAAACAGAGGCTGGAAGGCCATCTGTCAAGAATACTTTGACAATGTATTCCTGCATGGCAGGAGGCTGGACTAAATGAACCTTGTGGTCTCTTCTAACTCTACAATTCCACGATTCTTACATTTCCAGAATACACTTGGAAATCCACACAGTTGTCAGGTCACACGGATTCCCTACTATGGGTTTAATCATATAGAAGAAAGAATCACATAATATATACAGATACATTCACCACTGATCTAGTCCACACTCTCAGAAACCTCCAAAAAGTGTGGTTGTCCTCCAAAACAATGCACATGGCCCTTTTGTGTAGAAAAATATGAGATTTTCCCAAACCAGAAATAGACCTTTCATGACTCACAGTGACTTTTGGTATCTCATAGCAGCAGAAGTAGTTTATGAGTGTGTACATGCATGTTTGTGTGTATGCAACTTGCAGTAGCTATTAACTGCAGCCATATGAGCAAATAAGAGCTAAAATATAATTGAACGTTGTGGTGGGAATGTACTGATCTTATGGTAAAATGAATTTGAATATGCTCTTCCAATTCAGACCTCATTGATTAAATTTACTGTTATCTGTGAAGGAATTACTGCCAATTGATCTACTAATTAAAGCTTGCAAGACCTGAGCAAGAAAAAAACTCCATTTGCTAGAAGCAGAGTTCATCAAGAAAGGTAATTTAAAGCATCATCCAAAACAGTTGCCATTCATTTCTATGAGACATGCGCAGATTTTATTTTCCAATTGAATCTTGCCCTGTCTATTTCATTACTACTGGCAATATCAGATATATATGAGAATGTGATTGCCAGTTGTCATGTGCCTTCAAGTCATTTTTTATTTGTGATACCTTAAAGTGAACCTATCACAGAGTTTTCTTGGCTGAGAAAACAGGCTAAGAGTGTGCAATCTGCCCATAGTCATGCACTGGATTAGGCTGACTAGCAATGCAAACTTTGGTCTCAGGCTGAGAACCAGCATGACATAGTGGTTTGAGTGTTAGATTATGACTCTGGGGACCAGGATTTGAATCCCCATTCAGCCATGGAAACCCACTGGATGACCTTGGGCAAGTCACACTCTCTCAACTTCAGTGGCAGGCTGAGGCAAACCTTCTCAAAACAAATCTTGCCATGGAAACCTCATGATAGGTTCACCTTATGATCAGTACAAGTCAAAATTATTTGAAGGCTCACAATAACAAAGATTTTGAGGGTAAAAACTGGAGAGGGCTCCTGTCCCTTTAATGGTTGTATAGAAGAGAGAGTTCCAGTAGGTGTTGCTTGTCACACAACCAGGTAACAAACAACATTTCCTGCAATATCTTCTTACAAACAACCATTTAAATGGACAGGAACCCTCTTCAGTTTTTAGTGGGTCAACTTTCTACTGAGTTGAGGGATGCATGACAATGACAATGTGATTCTGGGCTGCATCAACAGGAGTATAGTGTCAAGACCAAGGCAAGTAATAATACCATTTTATTCCACTTTGGTTAGATCTCACCTGGAATAATGTGTCCAGTTCTGGGCACCACAGTTCAAGAATGATAAGCTGGGATGTGTCCAGAGGAGGGAGACCAAAATGGTGAAGGGTCTGGAAACCATGGCCTATGAGAAGAGGCTTAGGGAACGAGGTGTGTTTAGCCTGACAAAAAGAAGGTTAAGAGGAGATATGATAGTCATGTTTAAATATTTGAAGGGATTTCATGTTGAGGATGAAGCAAGGTTGTTTTATGCTGCTCCAGAAACTAGGACATGGAGCAATGGATTCAAACTACAGGAAAAAAGATTTCATCTAATCATCAGGAAGAACTTCCTGACAATCAGAGATGTTTGATAGTGGAATTGTTACCTCACTGGTAAACTCTGTCCCGGGGTATACAATTTTGATATTAAAATATGATTCAGTGTGCCTGAGAGCTCACCCGGATGGGCACGTAATGGTCAAACGATTGAAAACCAGGTCAAGCCAGTAAAATCGCCCAGTAAAATAGCCCCAGGAGACCTCAAGCTGTGCAAACCCAAAGTAAACAAAGGGTCTTCAGCCACTGCGGAGCCAACTTGAGGGAATTAGCATCTTTTCTCCAAGTTGAGCATTGATTGCAATAAAATCTTATCAGGCAAGGACCATCTACATAAATTCACACCACAACCCAATGCGAATGAAGATCCTGAAACTTTGGCAACACCTTGTGATCTCATCATGCAAAAGGAGTTGCCATTGTGGAACTTCTTTTCCGTTGCAAAACCCATTGTTCTCCCTGGGAATGGATTAGCCCTCCAGGTACCTTTTCCCCTACAAATAGTCCCAGTTTTTGAGAGTTTCTTTGGATCACTCCCAGTCATCCCAGCAGACTATTTCTCCATCCATTGAGTAATCCCCTCAGCCCTCTCCATGCTGAGCTCCACTTCTCCGCTGTTTTTCCCAGACCAAGGACTTCAGGAAAAGGTGCAGTATTACCCTAGCTACAATCCCTTCAATATTTCCCCTATCCAGTTTCCTCTCTTTTACTTTTTAATAGGTCTTGAGTGAGTATGTGAGCGAGTGCGTTGGTGCGTGAGACTTTCATTCAATAAAATCATTTTACTGGACATCTTTGTTTGGTTTTTGGCTTGGCCTGACCCCGTAAAAACTGGGTAAAAAGACCCCGCTAAGTTACCCTGTCTCTTGCATTGCTATTGCTCATGCTCTGGCTAGTTTCCATTCTCCATCACGTGGAGCACATTGAGGTGTCCCCCAAGGGACCCCAGAAATCAGGGTAACAGATATGCTGCCTCAGAGTGTGGTGGAGTCACCTTCTTTCGTGGTTTTTAAGCAGAGACTGGATGGCCATTTGCTGGGGGTGCTTTGAGTGTTTATTCCTGCATGGTAGGGGGCTGGACTCAAAGGCCATTGTGGTCTCTTCCAACTCTATGTTTCTATGATTCTATGACTGAGTTTAGTTTCAGTCTATATCAGTTTTGCACGCATTCTATTTTAAATACCTTGTACTATTTTGTAAGCACAGAATTTTTTGCAATTTCTCCTATGATACGTTTTTGTATGCTTCATGTAGGCATTTATGTACACACCTTTCTATTGTACACATACTTATACATGAAGCTAACATCTTTCTATGAAACATTTGAGTCACAGAAACATTACAAAACTGAGAGAACTGGGAAGACATAAATCTTTCTCTTAGCCTGGGAAGTGCAAATCAGGTCATTTTACTTACTGTGGATCAAACAAATCTCCCCCAACCCAATGACTCAAAATCAGGTTGCTGTAGAAAATGAAATTAACATGGCTAGAAAAATGCCATCTCGATTAGGAACTAGCAGTGTGCACGAGATTCTGCGCAAGATTCAGAGTGGCACAGAATGCCTCTTTCAGGGTGGCTAGTTAAAGGTTTTTGGTGTTGTGACAGGCCCTTACATTGTCCCAGATTGGGGTGGCACTTCCCAATCTGATAAGGTGCCCTGTCTTCACCACACAGCTCTCCCTCCCTCTTTATAACACTGCCTGTGTGTAAAAGGGCGAGGGTTTTCAATGTTTATTTACAATTCTTAATAGTTTTATGGTAGTGTGTTTTCTGTGTTAACTTTTAAGTGCTGTATACAACTCAGCTGAGTCAGCAGCACTTAGAACAAATCAACTGTAACTTTGATTTAGATAACAATAAGAAAAAAGAATTAAAGTTCATATGCAGGACAAAGTTAATACATTTCTTCAGTGCACTTTTTACAGTTCACTCGTATCTTTCGACTCTCATATAAAGTGAAGGCATGATATAACAGCCTTCTCCCATGATGAACCCCCAATCTAGGTCACACTCTCTGACCAGATTCTGCTAGGGTTCAATTACTCTGCTGCCTCTCACTAGGCATCCACTGAGCTTTAAGCCTCACCACAGAGTCACACTCTTTGACTGACCAAGCGTCTCTGCTCGATAGCTTCTTGCTAGGAATCTCCCTGAAGGACTGAAAAAAACAACAACCAGTACTTGTCTTTATATAGCTTTTTCTTTCAGCCACCAGCCCCTCTCACTCACTATTGGGCTGGCTTTCTCTCCTGGGGAGCTATTCTGGTTGCCTGGCTACCTGCTTCCAGGCTGCTTTGGCACTCCAGATAAAAAAATGATTTTTAAAAAAATCATCCAGCAGTGGAGTGGGACATTTTAGTCCCCTACAGACATAGCTTGGTGCAAAATCTACACAGAGCTGGATCTACCAAAGTATTCCACAGTACTCCCCACTTATAATGTCTTGATTAGAGAACTATAATCATATGAAATGGAAAGCTATAAGTAATAGTAAAAAATTATAAATTATATAAGCTAAAATTAAAAATGGTTAAAGTGATAGGGAATTAGAAATGAATATATAAATACATTAACTTCAAAGGAAGAGGGATATTTAGATATGCACCTATGCTTTTGGAGAGGGAAGTTAGTGGTGAATTCAAGAAAATTAAAGAAAGTAGATAGTTTGAATGAAGAGGTTGGGAAAAAAGACTAATAGTTGTCTTATGACAATGCTTGGTATCATTCAATATCATATCCTAATTACAATAGAAAATTTTATTACTTTTTTTTTACTATATCTTTCACTATATGTTTGCAGTTTTGTACTTGTATTTCATGTAATTATTTCTAAATGGCTTGAGAACTAAGAATTGTTACAAAATGTGATTAATTCATTATTTTTTAAATAAAAATAATATCAAAAATTTGCCCCAAAATAATCAATTTTTTTCTTTCCCCCCGCCAATGGGACAATAGTATCAGGAGAAAAATAATCCTTTTTTTATTTTCTTATTTTTATTTTTTTGCAAGATAAGAAGTTAAGAAGTAGAATTGACTTATTCCATGGTTTTCAGTAAGCTGGCCAATGTTTGATCCCTATTCATTTTTAGTGGTTTGAGAGAACGCAAAAAACTCTATCACGAACTCTAGACCTAACCATAACCACAGTGCTGAAAAGAAGATAGCCACCAGAGGGGAAAGGCAAAATGAGGGCATAAGAATTCTTCCCCTTTCCCTACAAAATGAAATAGGTCTGTTCTCCTGTCCATCAGGGTGTGTAGCATAGAGATATTTCCACCTCCCTCCTGCTGGTGATCGCCAGTGCAATCAGGGATCCTGCTTCTGATTAACACCAGAGATGGCTGGGGATATGTGTGGAAACACAAGTATTCTGTACTCTGATTAATAGGTGAACAGACATCTGTTTTCTCAAACCAGTGGCTGCTCAGTGAAGGAAGATCAGGATGCAGGGAGTCAGGCCAGGAGACGCTATTTAGTTTACTTAACTAAGTAGCTGATCTAGGATCTCAGCTTACATTTCTAAAATGTATATCCTGCCAATCCAGGGCTTTGAAAGAGAATGGCAAGAGGTATTGAACTGGATAAAAGAATGAAATAGGGGAAAAGAAAGAAGGCTGTGAGGAAGAAGGAAGACAAAATGAGGTGATAAAAGATAAAATGTAAATAGTAAAATATAAGATAAAAGTAATAGTTTACGATTGTTGTAAAATAGATATAATGTATGGAACTGAATGTTTATATGGAATTGAATGTTAAACTCAGAATCAACTGGGAAAATTGATGTCTGGAAGTGGGGAGGTTTTTTTTTTTTTTTTACTGTTTTTTATTGAAAATTTTAATAAAAATTTTAAAAAATGTATATCCTTCCCTTTAGGGCCAGTCAGCATTCTCAGAACAATTTTAATAAAATTTTAAAAATGAAAAAATCTAAATCTAAGGTAACATTTCAAATCATGCCAAAACCATGTTGGTCTTACAATAATGGTGGGACAGAAGTTCTTCTATACCTAATGGGGATAAAATGTTAAAGCCTTGAGCTACAAAAAGGCATTGGGTTAAGCCAACAAATAAGTAAGAAAATTAATATAGATGCTGGGGGACTAATGAGAAAAATAGTGTTTTCTTCCTTGAAACTCTGCTTTTATGCAATCCCACAGTTGACCAACAGAGGGCACTGAACCCTTTGTCACATATGCCCATGGAACTGAGCCCAACCAGTTCTGACATACCTGTGTTGGCAAGATATATAGTTTTGATAAATATATTGTTTTTATACATATATTTTGAGGTCGTTTTTTTTTTTAAAGAAAAGGATTGTCATAATGAACAATACCACAAAATTAATAAGTGAAACTCACAATTAATTGCTGTTTACCTTTGGACATTTGCTCTACTGAGCTGAAAAGTGAAAACACATCATTTATGAAATAGGCATAAACACATGCCAGTGTGACATCTGTTTCTTTTATGGCCAGGTAAATCTCCCAATGGACATCTAACCTGAATGCTTCTTACCCCTTGGAAGCCTTATTCTGGTGTCCAGTTACAAAGCCAAAATAAATAAAAACTTTGAATTTAATTTGGTAATATAGATCCTATTTTATTATTCTGAAGTGGTAATGAATCTGTAATTGCAAAATTACAGCCATTGATGCTCACAATTACAAAATAAATAAAAGGAAGTAAAAACCTGTAATATACTACTTTTCTATATTTAATCGTTCAAGAGAGGAAAAAAAAGATATTGAATTCTTATGTCTACTTATTTCCAGGTTGGATTCAATTCTTCCTTGGAGTGAAGAGTAAGTAACAGAGATAATTTTAAAGGTAACATTTGTTGCCCAGGCTTCCTAATGTCTAGGAAGCAAATGTCAATTTTTCATTTTCTTACACAGGAGAGCAAAGGTTTTGCTCATAAATACAGGGGAAACTGCACTCAAGTTTGTGATTTTTCCCCCTCTTAGCAAAAGTCACATCCCAAATACACTGAACTCCCACAGTGAAGACTACAGGGTCCAAAGGATTACATAAGGGGAGCAGATTCAGTTGGAGCAGCATCCAACTGCATATTTAGGGCATGTCCATTAGGCATGTATCTAGAATAAGTTTTTTTTCTTGTGGCTGATTCCTATGTATTTCAGGAGATTTGTTTCTTGCAAAGGTCTGATAACTAGGACAGTGTGCACATTGGGGAAAACATAAGTTTCTGAATCTACCTCACTGGCTTGAAGACAGAACTGACAGTTTAAAAAATGGAATGGGGTAAAGTGCTGTCTATTTCCAGCCCCTTCCCTGAGCATATCCTCACTGGATGTAAATTCAGTCCAAAATGCCCTCCAAGAAATGGTAGTTTTGGTATCAAGCAGGGCTCATGACTCACTTGTTGTGAGTCCCCAACTTTCACAACAATTAAAAAATGAAACTGGAAGTGGACTTCCCAAAACGTTTGGTTTTGATGGGTACATTTTTGGGGGAGTTTCTGGGTCTGGTGAAATTTATAAGGGCAGGATTTAGGAGCAGAAAATCAGAAAATCAGTTGATCATGCTAGCTTATGTTAGAACATGTGATAACTAGTACTAGCTTTCTCTTGCAGAATAATCAATTGACAAAGGTGAACAATAACCAGTCCCACATCCACACAACCAGTCCCATATCTGTTAGATCTCCATCTACTGTCCTTCAGGTCTAAGAGAGAAACATACAAGTAAAATACTTTTACTTACTAATTGCTTATGCATAGTCAAATACATGAAATAATGGAGACTAGATAGAGAAGAAGAAGAAAATGGCTTCAGGTTAGAGTGATAGATTAAGACAGAGGGTGTGATAAAGCAAACAAACAGGAAGTCACTAAATAAGCAAACCAGTACTCACTGATTATAGGCATTGTAAAGGCTGAGAATTCTAACAGTTTAGACCCTCAAACAGACTTTGCCTCAGATCGACGGTGGAGGATGACTGCATTTCATTTGTTAGAGTTTTGTCTGGAGTTCTTTTTCTAGCCTTTCAAGGGCCAAAGCATATCTTATATGCCAGTGTGTTTAAACAGCATTAAACACCTTGAAGAAAAGTGAATCCTTTCAACCTTTCTTCCCTGCTTTATTTTCCAGATAACAGTCTTCTCCTCCATGCTGCTATATGTCCCCCAAAGGTAGCACCTTTAATGGAAAACAGCACCTTTGGTGGTGATTTTTATCAGGAAGATGGCATAGGATAAAAACATTAATATCCCTCTCTCCACATTGAAATCCCATTACAAACCTCTCCACACCGTCATAGGTTTTGTTAAGAAACAGTAAAGCAGTCCTCCTACACTCACTATTCGATGTGCAGTTCAGACCCTAACCAGGGGTGGGGGGACCCCTCATGCTGCTTAGTGAATCTTGATGACAGAATTCCCATTCCACTCATGTCTCAGTCATTGGTTTTATTGACTGTGTTCAGTACCAGAGGACAGCAAATGTCAGGCTTGTTGGATCTCTATTATTTATTTATTTATTTAACTAGAAGCTTGATATCTACTAACTGAAGCTGGAGCCAAAGGACATACTTTTTAAAGTTTTCAACCCCAAAATGGTCCTGAGTGCCAGAACTGAATGGGGATCACAGCCTTCTGCCCAGAAAAATTGATTCCTGACTATGCCAATCCACATCCCATCCCACTGTCTTCATTTCAGAAGTACAATTTAAAACAGAGGGAATCATAGAATCACAGAGTTGGAAGAGACCACCATCATGTCCAACCCCCTGCCATATTGTTTATATTAGTAGTAAACATTTGAGACTTGGGAATCCTTACTGATTGACTTCAAATCATGTAGATTTACTAGTACATAATGATCGAATGTTTCCTCGCTCATGTTTTCCATAGTTAACATCAATGTCTGATGAAGACATCTATGTGCTTTGAAAGCATATGTCATTTTGCACCTTCTGGTTGGCTTAATTAAGGTATTGCTGTAGTATGGGGAGTTTGTTTTGCTTAGTTTTGGATTTTGCTACCCCGGATATAAAGAAGTTGGAACAACAAGGATGATAAGCAGTATGGCGAACAAAACATATGAGGACAGGTTGAAGGATCTGGGTTTGTTCTTGTGAAGAAAAGAGTGAGGGGATGACATGAGTGTGCTCTTTAAATACCACAAGGGCAATCAAAGAAAGAAGAGGACAGGTCTGTTCTCTGCTGCCCAAGAGGGCAGGAGCAGATCTAATGGTCTGAAGTTACAGGAGAGTAGGTTTTGATTGAACATTAGAAGGAACTTCTTGACAGTAAGATTACCTAGAAAGGTGGTGAGGTCTCATTCTTTGGACATTGTGAAAAAGAGGCTGGATAGCCATCTGTAGGGAATGCTTTCACTGAACACCCTGCACTGAGAAGGAGGTTGGACTTGATGACCCATGAGGCCCCTTCCAACTCTATCCAATTTTATGGATATATAGTTCCTTGGGAGCACTGTAAATACAGACCTGCAGCAAGGCTTCTCCTAAACCACTGCATCTTGAGACTGGATCATATAGATGGGGAGAATGTCCTGTTAATTCATTGTCCCTCAGTACAATACATGAAGTTCAAAGTACTGCTGGGGACATTAATGCATCATTTTTGTCCATTATTGTCTAAAGTTGCAATCTAAGCACCCTTTATTGGAACAGGTACTCTGAGCCAGCGTGGTATAGGGATTTGAGTGTTGGATTATGACCCTGGAAACCAGGATTTGATTCCCCACTCAACCTTGGAAACCCACTGGGTGACCCTGGGTGCATCAAACACTCACAGCTCCAGAAAACCCTGTGATAGGTTCATCTTAGAGTCACCATAAGTCAGAAATAATTTGAAGATACACAACAATAACGACTCTGAACTCAGTTGTGGGCAGTAGGTATGCATAGAAATGTGATACATAACAGAATAACACAAGGAAAATTAGGAGAGCAGCTGGAGCCAAACCTTCCATTAGGCAAAATAAGGCAGTTGTCCCAGCCAGCAGATGCAGAGAGACAGAGGCACCAGGTGTTGAAAGAGAAAGCTGTGAGCCACATGGTTTGTTCTGCATCTTTAAGTCAAGCTGTTGCCTTCAAGTGGAATGGAAGACACTTTCCAATCCTCAGTGCTGAAGAAAGATACACTTACTAGTCCAGTTGGGACTGGTGGATCCAAACTGATTTTCACCTCAAGCAACCACATGGCTTGGGCTGGCTCTGAAACCAACTGATATTCAAAATAATCAAAAGCAGGAGGTTCTGGAGAACTTACCAAGCATTCTGAATATTATTAGCTGAAATAAAAAAGATTACCCTCCCCTCCCTTCTGCGCTTGGGCTTTGTTGTTGTTCTGTGAAATTTATACACTTACAAGAACTTTGATCAAATAATACTATTATGCCAATAACTAGATCTCAAGATTTTCACTGAGAATCCTCTTCTGTAGATTTACTTAAAGAAATTGTGTTCTTATTTATCAATTTGTCACCATACAGCAGAAAGAAACAGAACGTGCAGCTTTAAGGAATGGTAGATGTCCCTTGAATTTTGATCCTAAATTCCTTGACAGAGCAATTTTGTCATGAGATCTGCTATGGGCACTAGAAATTCTAATATCTGCCTCAGCATATTAAAGATATGATGACAACTACAACATACGTAAGAAAGCTTTTTCTGCATAATAATTGCTACACATTCCTGGAAAAAAAGTTAGAAAATACTAATTACTATAGAGTTAATTTTGTTCTGATTCATATATTTCTTAATTAGGATTTTACACAACAGCAGATGGTTGTCTTCATTCAATCATGATATATTCAGCTCCAGTCAAAGCAGCTGGATTTTTTGAAGACACCGTGATTTATTTTATACATGTCAAAGAGCAAGAGAAAAAAGAAAATAAATCATCTGGAGAGAGATATACACTATAATCATTCAATTTCCTTTCTTTAAAACAGCCAAAAGACCCAAAAAAAACCCCATCCCACTCCAATCAAATTAGTTCAGCTAACACAGAGGTAAGAAGATGCTCTACACTGTGTGCAATTGCAGATGTTACACAGGAGCATTCATGGAAACAGGAGGGCCTCCCTCTACAACTGATGTCAATCCCAGATGTTGTGCACAATCATTGATGCAAACAGCAGAACTATGTCAATATCTATGGCAATGTAGGAGACAATGGCTGGAATGCTCTTGGTAACATACACTAGGGTAAAAACCATTATGTAGAACCAATGTGGTAAACTGGATTGAATGTTGGACTAGAAATCCAGGAAACCAGGGTTCAAATCCCCACTTGGGTGGCCTTGACTCAGAGGAAGGTAATGGCAAACCTCCTCAGAAAGAATCTTTTTTTGGAGGAAAAATGTGATGGGTTCACTTTAGGGTCACAATAAGTCAGAAACAAGACACCTAACAATAGCTACTACCACTACTGATAGAGAAGCCTGGAAGCATGAGAATGATGGGACTTAGGCCCATTCTGCATGGCATTTGCCATCAGGCTGGAATATCTAAGTGTAGAGAAATGTAAGCATGTATAAGATGCCAACAGGATTCTAGTCAAAATTTCTTATTCTATCTGACTGCAATGTACAGTAGCAGTGAAATGGTACCAGCAGGCATAGTTCGTGTGACAATTAAATGTAGTGAACTTCTGCTGTAGGACTTTTTCCAGAATTTCTCCTACCCACCATCTGTCTCTCTCTAATTCACCACAAATCTTGGAAGCAATCATTCACAGAGTTTTTTTTTTTTTTTTTTTTTGAAGAAGGAGAAGACTGAGTGGCCTTCCTAGCAACTTCATTGGAATTCAGAACCAAAGACATGTGAGTGTTTTTAGCCAATTAAGTCAGAAATCCATCAGATAACTTTGGGCAAGTCACACTCTCAGATTTAGAGGAAAGCAATGAAAATGTGTGTGTGTGTGTGAGAGAGAGAGAGAGAGAGAGAGAGAGTATTATACATCAGCAAATACAGTATGTATGTGTGTATATAAAAGTCAATGTTTTTCTGCACATTTGTCTGTTGGCATCAGGCAGGTGAAGACCTCATACGATTGGCTGTGTGAGGCGAGAAGACCTCATATGATTGACTGTCTGTGAAGATTCTATGGAATCCTGGGGCTGGCCGTTTAGGGAGGGGCCTTTAGAATTCTCAGCCAGAGAGCTCTTGGGCCTTAGGCTGGTTGCTATGGAGATGAGGCCTACCATCAATAAGGATGCCAGAAAACTTTTGAGAGGAATATGTGAGAAAAATTGAAGTGACATACACAACACAGTTACAAGGTCTTCTCTCCTCACACAGTAGATTGTATGGGTTCCATACAAGATTGTAGATTGTATGGGTTCCATACAATCCCCAGGCAATGCCGAGTAAATATGCTAGTAAACACACACACACACACACACACACACACTGTATTTGCTGGTGTAGAAGACTCACTTTTTTTCCTGAAAAATACTGTTTGAAAATGAGGTACATATTATACACTGATGTGTCTTATATGCCGGCAAATAGTATTTGCCACTATATAAATGGGATGCATCTTGTACACTGGCAAATACAGTATGTGTGTGTGTGCATACACACACACACACACACACACACACACACATCCCTACATGGTATATATGATAATATATCTTGCTGAGAAAAGCCTAGGAGAGAGTTGCCATAAGTTAGAGCTGACTTTATGACCATTTCCACACTACACTATTATTCCACTTTCAACATCCTGTGGAATTCTGGGGTTTGTAGTATACAGAGGCCCAAGAGCTCTCTGGCGGAGAATTCTAAAGGCCCCTCCCTAAACTGCAAAGCCCAGGATTCCATAGGATGTCACAAGTGGAATAATAGCACTAGAACAGTGTAGCGCAGAAATGATCTAAGGCACATAACAACTAAAGTCAAGTCAGACATGTTAAAAAAAGAAAAGAAAACTCAAACACAATGCCCATTCTTTCTATAATAATTCCATTAATAAACTTTTCCTTTAGTATGATGTTTCAAAGTTCAGTTCCGGGGTGAAATGTTTCATGTCAATAGGAGAGCTGAGGGCAGCTCATATAGGCAATAAGGAACAAGATCAGAGATCGGATGGGCAAATCTGTTGGTTTGGTTTTCTGTGTTACTTAAATTTAACAAGGTTTGGCAATTTCTAATTAAAACCAAACTGAAACAAAATTCCCCTAATTATGAATGACCAACTATTGCTTGACTGCAACTTCCTTCATTCCTCACCATTTTTGATGCTGACTATAGCCAATGCAAACTGCACTCCAGGAATATCTGGAGGACTACAAGTTGCCAACCCATGATGAGCTCCACCACTGATCTGAGGTGGTTTAGAGAAGATACCAAAGGGGCTGATTTGGGAACACCACAAAAGATCAAACTATTGTCATTATCTTTGTTTAAACCCCATATTTTCCTCAAAACAAAGACTCAATGTGACTTACAATGTAAAACATGGGCATTATAGCTAAAAATCTACAAAAGAGCAATATTAAATCAGAATAAAATTATTAAGAATATTGAAGCAATTTAAAACTTGAAATTAAAAATAATACAAAACAGCCAAAGACAATATAATTAAAACAATACAGAAGCCTGTTAAAATCCCTTTCCTTAAAAAATTTCAGTTCTAAAATCTTGTTAGAATCATAGAATCATAGAGCTGGAAGAGACCCCAGGGGCCATCCAGTCCAACCACCTGCTATGCAGGAACACCCATCAAAGCATTCCCAACAGATGGCCATCCAGCCTCTGCTTAAAAACCTCCAAAGAAGGAGACTCCACCACACTCTGAGGCAGCATATTCCACTGCCGGACAGCCCTGACCGTCAGGAAGTTCTTCCTGAGGTTCAGGTGGAATCTCCTTTCCTGCAGCTTGAATCCATTGCTCCTTGTCCTGGTCTCTGGAGCAGCAGAAAACAAGCCCACTCTTCTCAACATGACATCTCTTCAAATATTCAAACATGGCTATCATGTCCCCTTTTAACCTTCTCTTCTGCAGACTAAACATACCCAGCTCCCTAAGTTGTTCCTCATAGGGCGTGGTTTCCAGACCCTTCACCATTTTGGTCGCCCTCCTCTGGACACGTTCCAGCTTGTTAATATCCTTCTTGAATTGAGGTGCCTCAAACTGAACACAGTATTCCAAATGAGGCCTAACAAAAGCAGAATAGTGTGGTACCATTACCTCCTTTGATCTCGACACCATACTCCTATTGATGCAACCAAAAATTGCATTGGCTTTCTTGGCTGTCGCATCACACTGCTGACTCATGTCAGCATGAGAACTTCATTCTAAAATAGGAAAGTTACTTGAGATGCTGATCTAATCTAGCTTCATTCTAGAGTATTGCTGAGAGATTGGAGGGAAGAGAAGAGGTTGGGGGGAAAACATCCCTAAGAGTATCAGTTTACATCACTGGAAGGGGGGTCATAATAGGTATACCAGAAGGGACACGTTGGGTCACTCAGACTGTCTAACTCTATTACTACTACTTGCTCTGAGGCATCCTTGACTCTTCAGTGCTAAGTGTTGTTGTACTTCTCCCCAAGAAAATAAAAATGTCTCAGCCTGACACCTAAAAAGCAACTTAGAAGACCTTTCTGGCGTGAGACTAACACTACCTTTCCTTGTGAGACTAACACTACCTTTTCAAGCTGGCAATCCTTGATGTGCAGTCACAGAAGCAGAAGCCTTCCCTTTGTGGCTTTTCTAAGGCAAAGTCTCTAATTCTTAGATTCAGCTATAGTGTAGAAGAGTTACTTTTGGGGATTGCAACTCCCAGAATACCCCAGCCACCATGCCCAGTCCTTTTTTTTTTCAACTTTGCGAAACACATCCTCCTGCAACTAGTAGCTCTCCAATTGTATTAAACACCACTCCCCCACCTCCCGCAACATTCTTTACCAGTAGCCATACTGTCTAGAGCTGTAGTTAAAGATATCTGGAGGGAACAAGACCACATTCACCTAATTTTGTGGAATGCGAGAGGTAACAGTGTTATCTACCATTGTATCAATTAGTATTTCCCAAGCAGAAACTGAACAAGAGCCAGTCCCACCACCACCCATACACAGAGACTGACAGAGAAAGAAAACAGACTTATCCTTCTTTGTAAAAACATATGAAGAATATTTTCAAATAAAAGTTTCACACAGACTCTGTAATGTGCTGTTTGAACATGAAGGGGGGAGAGAGAGAACTTCAGATTATAAAATAAAGGGTAAAAATACACTAATTACAAACTAATTGAGGCAGAAAGGTTGTTAAGACCAACAAACAGGAAACGACATGAATATATGCTATGCCTAAACTCTTAGGGCCTTTCCACACTTTGGGGGGAAAACGGGGCAGTCTGTTACTCACTGGACTGGCACACTCCCCCCTGACAATCCACGCTGACCTGGAGCAGCGCGTGCCCTCACTACACACTCTCCGGAGATGAAAATGGAGGCTTCCGGTTGGTGGAGGCTCTCTACCAACCAGAGAAGCTCGCCAGCCAGAAGCCTGCCCCAGGAAGATCTGCAGCCTCGCGCTGGCGCGAGCCTGCAGATCTACACTTAGCGCAGCGATGGACTGGGGCACGCCGGGCTATTGAAAGTCCTCTTTACATTGGTCTTTCAATAGCATGGCAAACCACCAGTTCTGGGCGTTCCAGAGTGGGCTGAAGTCTGGACATACAGTAAGTAGTCCGGACCCAGTTCGCCCCCAAGTGCAAACATCCTCAGCGGAGGACACACCTCCCCGTTTTAAAAATAAAATGCAGAAAAGGCCTTAGAGAGAGATGCAGGCTAGCTACTACAGAAAAGGCATGCTATGATTGCTACCTGTTACACATAATTCACTTGTGGGACCTGCAACAAAATACTGCAGTATTGAGTGCTTTCGTTCAAGCTTAACCCTTCCCAGGACAGTCCATTTCATCCTTCTCTACCAGTGGAGAGTATCTCATAGCTTCTGTTCCCATTGGACTATGTTTTGAGAGGTCTCTGCACCCTTGCTTCCCCCTGTATTTTTGTATACTTCTGCTAGCTTTCTCTCTCTCACCAGATAGCCTTCTGATAGTTCTCATATGTAGGTGGTGCCACTTCAGCTATATGCAAATTAGTCCTTGGAGAATGAGCTTTCTGTAAGTATATAGCTTGTCTTATCCTTAATTTATATATGTGACGATACTGTTTTGGTGTAAAATAGGCACTAATGACATTCCCTGAGATTCAATCATGAGCAAAAGACCAATTTCAGGAGCAAAAGGGCTTGCCTTAAAATATCTTTTCATATTGTGAGCAAAGTCTGTTTATTATATTTGGAAATGCATAGCTTCAATTAAATTGTGTATGCCCTTAAGAGAAGCCTTTTATAAATTACAGTGTAGATGACATCTGATTCCACATAATATCTCCCCAACAATTATGCATAATTGCTGGAGATGAGGGCAGTAGATGCAGATACTTATCACAAAATTTGCTTATTGATATGCCAATTTTGGCTTTCAAGTTAGGAGTAAATTGAAAATATGTCAGGCTATTGATGTTTTGCCATTGGATCCATTAATAATATTAATAATATTGGTTGAAATTTATTACTGCAGCAACAGATGCATAACCTAGAGTTATACATCCATAACTGAATTGTAGCATGATCCCCAAATATTCACAATCATGGCACTGTTGCAATGACCATAAACATTCCTCAACCCTGCTTTACCAGGTAGCAGCTGCTGTGTGTAATGGAGTTCTGTTCTCCTTTTGATTGAGGCACAGCATACAGAAGTTCCTGTTTCTCCTACCTGCAGTCTCTTTTGTGAGGGGGAGTTGCAACAGGGATCCTGCTTCTGATTGTCACATCAGAGATTGCTGGAGGGAAGGGGGTGGAAAAATTAGCATTCTGTGCCCTTATTGACAGGAGAACAGATGTCTCTGGCTCACAAGGGTCTGCAACATGGTAAACCAGGAACGAGGAGGATAGAAGGAGTGTATGGATATGGAATGTAGCTTCTAAGGCGAACTAACAGATTTAATTAGTGACCAAGAATGCAGACAATGAGAAAACCATTTTATTGAAAGATGCTATTTATTTGTACTCCAGTGAATAGCAACATTCAAGATAAAAACATTCCATATAAATTCTGGAAGATAATACTCAGAAATTTTGGTTTACACTTTATTTATCTATTTTACTGATATCTTGACTTTCTCCCAACAAGGTGATGATTTTTAAAAATTGTTAAATGCACTTAAAATAAGCTATCATATTAAAATGTCATCAATTTTTAAAAGTATAAAATCATTTAAAAACCTAACAAATAGAGATAAAAATACAGCACACCCACCCGTTAAAAAGAGTCTCCTGCAACCCATTAATCATAAAATGTTTGTTTAAACAATGAGCTATTTGCATACCAATTAAAAGAAAGAAGAGAGGGAGCTAACCTAGGGCATTTTCATACTACACTGTTAAAGTGCTATTATTCTGCTTTCAACATCCTGTGGAATCCTGGGCTTTACAGTTTAGGGAGGGGCATTTAGAATTCTCAGCCAGAGAGCTCTTTGGCCTCAGTAAATTACAAACCCCAGAATGCCATAGGATGTTGAAAGTGGAATAATAGCACTAGAATAGTGTGTAATGCACCCAAGGTGATCCAGTGGGTTTCCATGGCTGAGCAGGGAACTGAACCCTTATCTCCAGGGTTGTAGTCTAATGCTCAAACCACTACACTACTCTGGCTCTCCTTCAGCTTGTTACTTTCTGTAATATGCTGCATGTTCTGTTAACATTGCAACAATTCTTCAAATAAAACATGTTGAGCTGCAAACATATTCCTGGGCTTTCTGACCAGTTTGAAAAAGTCCAGAGAGCAATGGATAAATATGAAATAGCTGCGGAACTGGGTATATACATGTGCTCATGCTTGCTGAGAAACAGAATTGAGGATTTTCAAAAACCCATTGTCTTTTTATGAGGGAGGTAATTGAAAAACCTTTCACTACCCACAGTAAAAGAGATCACAAAAGGATAAATATCAACACCAAGACTATTTAGAATTCAAAGAGTTGGTTGTGACTTATAAAACCTTATATGGCTTAGGTCCATGCTGCCTGACAGACTGTATCATTACAGATGAGCCCACTGAAGGCCTGAGATCCACTGGAGTGACACCTAACTCAGTCCTACCACCTTCACAGACAAGATATGATCTTTGTCATGCCTGAACTCCCTTTCCTTGTATGCCAGAATGGTACATTCTTTGCTCTCCTTTCATTGGCAGGCAAAGAATTCTCTTTTAAAAAATTTGAGGTCCTGCACTTGGGCAGAAAAAATGGAATCCACAAATATAGGACGGTGGATGCGTGGCTGGATGGCAGTATGTGTGAAAGGGATCTAGGAGTCTTGGTAGATCACAAGCTGAACATGAGTCAGCGGTGTGATGCGGCAGCCAAGAAAGCCAATGCGGTTCTTGGTTGCATCAACAGGAGTATAGTGTCTAGATCAACAGAGGAATGGGAGGTAATGCATTACACAATGGTTTCAGTAATTTGAGGATTGGACTCGATGGCCCCTGTGGTCTCTTCCAACTCTGTGATTCTATGATTCTATAATAAAGCCTTTAGTTTGTTTCTCCAGACGCCTTAATCAGGATCTCTAACCATTGCATGCACTCTCTATTGGTTTAATGGTTTTTATCTTAGGTATTGGAAGAATGCTGTAGCTTAAATGGATTCAAACTACAAGAAAAGAGATTCCACCTGAACCTCAGGAAGATTGTCCTGACAGTCAGAGGGTTTCGGCAGTGGAATATGCTGCCTAAGAGTGTGGTGGAGTCTCCTTCTTTAAAGGTTTTTAAACAGAGGCTGGATGGCCATCTGTTGTGAGTGCTTTGATGTATGTTCCTGCATAGCAGGTTGTTGGACTGGATAGCCCCTGTGGTCTCTTCCAACTCTACAATTCTATAAATACTAGAAACAATGTGGGGTATTGGGTTGTTTGGTTTTTTTGGCTGTTGTTTTTTTAACTGCTGCTTAATTTGGTATTCAATTGTGCTACTTGTTCATAGGTTTTAATATTTTTATTGTGCAGCATACATTTGTTGTTTTGTTTCCATTTGATCATTTAACACCAGTTGTTAAGGAAATTACCCTGGAACAAATATGGGTGTGATAATAAAAGCCTTTAATAAACAAATTTCAATTCAGGGGTAGCAAGCTTAAAATATTGCTGTACTGCAACTCTCAACATCCTTAACAGTAGACCATGCCAACTTGGGCTAATAAGAGTTGAAGTCCAACAACATCTGGAAAGTCACAAATTCCTCCCACCCCGACCTCATTAAAGGAAACATAACCTACAATTCTAGGCTGGGTTATTTCCAGACCCTAGACATGTAACATGTTTGGATTCCAAAAAATAAAAATAAAAAAAAAATACTATGGTGTCCAGAGATTTGGGAAGTTGTAGTCCAAAAAGTAACTGTCAGGTTCTAGTGAATCCCTATTCTTGATTTGTTCTGCTTGCACCTTCTGCATTTGCTAAACCCTGTGAAATGTAAAACAAAAGACACAAAATATTTGTGCAACTGTTCAATAGAAAAACGGAGAGCGTAATTCCCCCTCATGTACTCCCCTGCTGACCTGAAATTAGGTTTACGGCAGTAAGAAACTCTTCAGGCTAATGACAATAATGAATTTACATCACCATTTTTAAGGCTGAGCTGAACGCCAATTACATCAAATTCAATGTTCTCCTTACCAATCAAGTGCTCAGCTCACCCTGAACAACATGAACTAATAGTTTCTTCTGTGAACTCTTGCCCTTGTCTGGTCCTGCATTTTAGCAGGGGGGTAATAGAATGGAAAATGTTTGAGTGAAAATGAGATAAACAACAGGGGAAACTGAACCAGTGCCCTGTTTTTATCTAGGCTGGTGGCAGAGAACAATGTTTTTCCTACTGAAATCTACGTTTGCCTCTAGTTAGCAGATATTTGTATTGCTTCTAAAACCAGCAGAAAGAATTTCACCGGAAGTGACATAAGGAGAAAAGAAGTTTCTGCAGATCGTAGGGAATGAAGATAACCTTGCAAAAAGAGTAGCAGCCTCACCAGTGATGGCTATTAATTAATTCCTCACCTTTATTCCCATATGGGACTTTATCCCAGTATGGCACACACTATCGGTTAAAATGAAATACATTTAAAAAATGGGTCATACAAAAATTAAATGGGAATTAAATAAACAGCCATATTGAAAACACTGGCAGAGATCCTACATTACAGATGGAGTTACGAATGTGTAACTATGTATCGTCTCCTGACCCAACCCCGCAAATCTACCTTAACAGCCAGCAGCTGCATCAAAAAAAGGTCTGTTCTGCTGGCAATTGGGGCAAAGTAGAACAATATTTCCAGCCCTCTTCCACCAGGGACTCCAGTGTGATCAGGAGTTGTGACAGGTGTCCTGCTTCTGATTATTCATGTAACGCTTTCTGCATTCTGTGGGGCTAACTATGGCCCTTTCCGCACCAGGCAATTAGAATAAGGCAATGCTTCCTCTCATGGAGGTCGTCTGCACCTTGGAGCGGACTAGGAGTGGACTACTTACCGGAGATCTGCACCTCAGTCCACTCCAAAATGACCACAAGTAGTCCTCCAGCATGTTTTTGAAAGACTGGAAAAAACAGGTCTTTATTTTCCTGGAACGCACCATTGCATTCTTGCTCCCTTGTGCAGATTTGCAGGCTTGCACCAATGCGAGCCTGCGATCTGCGGAGGGTGGGTTTTAGGCATGGCGAGCTTCAGCGGTTGGTCAGGACCCACGACCAACCGGAAGCCACAATTTTGGAAGCTGGAAGCCACCATTTTGGAAGCTGGAAGCCACCATTTTGGAAGCTGGAGGCTACCATTTTGGAAGTCGGAGCTGCCATTTTGGAAGCTGGAGGCTACCATTTTGGAAGTCGGAGCTGCCATTTTGGAAGCTGGAGCAGTGCAGATCTACAGACCTCGTACTGCTCCGATTTGCCCTGGACCAAGAAGGAGGCCTGCGGAAGGGTTTCAGGGACAGTCCACGTTGCTTCGGACCCCAGAAGAAGCAGTAGGTAATGGCACGGAGCAATTCCCTCTCCTCGTGCGGAAAGGGCCTATAATTGAACGTTACAAACACAATTGCACTTTGAATTTCAGTATGTATTTTAACAACAATACAAGTTATCGATTAAATTGGATACATATGCACTGTCTCAAAAGCTCCACCCATCTGATTAAGTGCTAATGAAGGATTTGATTGCAGAGTTCTTCTGCCTGTGCTGTTCAATATTTGGTGCAAACTTGAAGCCCTAAATAAAAAAATAAAATGCAAAATAGAAGTAAATGCAACATACAAATCACACCACAAGAGTTTAGCTTTTTGTTGACTCCTTAAATACGCAACTGAAAATACTGCTGCCTTATTCCAAAGGAAAAGGATCTACCTACCCCTCAGCCCTGGCAAGTGCAGCTCCTTCCCAGCTCCAATTCTCCTTCTCCTTCTGAACCCAACCAGCAAGTGCAGCCCTTTATTTAATGTTTCCCCACCCACTAACCAAACAAGGGCCCTTTTCGCATGGCATTCGCCATGCGAAGGGCCTCTGGAGCATCGCACAATTGTGAGGAGCCATCCACATGACATCCTCTCAATTGTGTGAAGCTGCTGGGGCCGGCAGGTGCCAATCGCGCACTATTTCATTTTTGGCTTCTAGCTGAAAATGGTGTGTGATCGCGCATCGCTCCAGGGCCTCACATGCACTTACCATGTGTGAGGAGCCTCCAGAGCCGCAGTACTCGGGCTTCCTGCCCCAGTGTAGCCTGGGAAAATCCCAGGCTGCACTGCAGAAGGAAGAGGAGGAAGCTCTCACACTGCCTGCTTGCTAGCAGGCAGCAGCTGCGGAGCTGAAGCAGTGGGGATGCGAGAGCCTTTCACAAGAGGCTGCTCGCATGATCCCTGAACCCCAGCACCGCAAAAAGGTAAGGTGCAAAAAGGGCCAAATACTCACAGAGGTTACATTTGTACCACAACTCCGTATTGGAAGGGGACTGGAAACATCATCTTGTTGCTCTCTGATTGCTAAAAGAACAAAACTTGGTCACTTGGTGCAGCTGCTGGCAGTTAAGGTAGGTTGGAGGTGGGGGGATTTGTAATTATGGCACTAGTGCCATAACTGTAAACATGAATTGTTGTTGCTGTGTGCCTTCACATCATTTCTGACTTATGGTGACCCTAGGGGGAATCTATCATGAGGTTTTCTGGGGTTGAGAGTTTGTGACACCCCCAAGGTCATCCAGTGGGTTTCCATGGCTGAGCAGGAAATTGAACTCCTGTCTGCAGGGTCATAGTCCAATGCTCATATCACTACACCATGCTGACTCTCATAAACATGAAGGGCCTTTTGACTGCTTAAAATTAATGGCTGCATCGTTACAACTATGTAAGCTAGATTTAAGTATTTATTACTGTAAACATGAATACCAAACAGCAATATATAGTTAAGTCTAGCTTATGCATTTGCAAGTGCTCAACAGGATGCCAGCCATTAATTTAGAACAGAAAAGATGTCATTAAAGACAGGAGGAGGAGGGGGGGGAATATAGTACACACTCAATTGAAAGGCCTTCTGCAAATGGCTAGTTAATAGTCAAAAAGGCATGGATAAATAAGAAAATATCTGCCAGTCATGGAAAAAGAGCAAAATGAGGGCCAATCTAGCTTTCTTGCAGGTGAAAGCCCCTTAGCCTGGAGGCAGGCATCAAGAAGACTCTCTCCTGTGTCCTCACCAACTGTACCTGATAATGGTGTTCGGCTTTAGAAAAAGCCTTCTTAAAACTTGGGCAGGCTTATACTGGGAAATACAGTCCTTCAGCCAGCCTGGACTCTAGTCATATAGGGTTTTATTGGTCACAACTAGCACTTTGAACTGTGCCTAGAACAAACTATTAGAGGTTGTGGTAACAGAGGCACTGCCAAGACAAGAGAATGTCAGAGACTGAGAAATGTTACAGAAAGAGCTCTGATACCCATACAGAAGAACTTCATCCTTCTCCACATATCCACAACCAACCATGGTGCAAGTTGCGATGCAGTAGGAAATGTTGGAGAGCAAGCCATCACCAGGATACACTCTATAAGCAACACCCTACAAAAAGTCCAATAGTCTTGTGTTGATCTAAAACTGGGGTGGGGATCATATGACCCTCCACAAGTTGTTGGACTACAAATTCCAGCATCTCTAATCAGCATAGCCAGTGGTGATGAATGTTGAGAGCTGCAATCAAGCAACATCTAGAGGGCTACATGATTCCCATCCCTGATCTAAAACAATTTCTAGCAGTTTTCATCTCTATCAGGAACAGGTATTTCATTTATCTAGGCCAAATATTTGAATTACAACAGTGATGACTCATACCAATACATCATTGCTTATATTGTAAGCTGTGTAGGATAGTATATTGAGAGAAGGGCAGGATATAAACAAAAGAAAACAGAATAAAAGAAAAATTGCTGGGAAAATCCATTCCCCTTAACTGCAGTTGAACTCAGGCTGTTTCCATACTATACTGTTATAGTGCTATTATTCCACTTTCAACATCCTATGGAATCTTGGGGTTTGCAGTTTAGGGAGGTAATTTAGAATTCTTAGCCAGAGAGCTCTTGGGCCTCAGTAAATGACAAACCCCAGAATTCCACAGGATGTTGAAAGCAAAATAATAGCACTATAACAGTGTAGGGCAGAAATGGCCTCAGAAAGAGAACATAGGAGACTGGGGTGGGGAGACAATATGATAGTCCCTGCTAATTAAAAAGTCCTAAGGCTTTGTCCATATAAGGCCTAGCTCCACCACACCACTGGCTGCAAGCGTTGAAGAATTCCCACTGTCTTGTTTGTCTCATGAATAAGTATAGAGGAGGGATCTTATTCCTGGTGGTTGGAAATTCAGGAATATATGGGTGTTTCCCCTCCTGCTTCTCCTCTTTCTTTTCAAATACTAAACTTCATCTTTCCATGAGGAAATGAAATCCCAAACAATGATCATATTTTGGTTTGGAAATTGTTTGCCACCACCTAGCCCCCCCCCCAATACTCTTTTTTAAAAGCTTGTGAAATCCACTTGGCATCCCCTGAATGCTGTATGTGGTCTCCTGGTGTTAAAACCTGAGCAAACGCAAGAATAAGATCATTACTTCTTACAATATTTATTATGCTCAGGGTCTCTTTTTCCCCACTTTTTTTGCCTCACTGGATGCGCTCTCTGTGAGTTAATGATGCACGTACCGTCAATCATCCAACAGTTCAGCGCAACACAGGGACTATCACAAACGAAAAAAGACCTAATTTAAAATACGCTAGCTAAGGCCTTGCTGGGCCTCTGTTGTACTGGGAATGCAAGGGCTTCAAATTAGTTCCTGAAGAAGCCACGCAATAAAGCAGGAGTCATCAGGTTTACTGCTTTGCTTTGCTGGGCCTTTGTGCTTACTGTAACATTTTCAAAAGCATGCCTTGGGTTTTACTGAACTCCTGAACCATAAATGTGAACTGGCAGGAATTCCTTCCCCCACTGCCTAACTCGCTTCACTGGTGAGTGCAAGATGCCGAGAATCGCAAGGTATTTTATTTTTCTCAGAAAACTCCAATTTTTTTTTACTCCAGGGCTTTTTTTTTTTTCCTTTTTTTTTTTTTTTTTTTTTCAGGTGCAGGAGAACTTACTTATGAGCTTGACTGCCAAAATGGTTTCCGGAGGCTGCTGCCAGCTCCTTTCTCAAACGTCTGGAGTGGGTTTTCCAAGACAGCTTTGGAATGAAACCTGCTATGTTGGCCTCAAGGCCCACAACAATGTTAAAGAGCTAAGGGATTTGGCTGAGCAGAACATGTTTTTTTTTTCCCTCCCCTATTGTCAGCAACCTCTCTGTATCCTTCTCTGGACTAAAAGGTCAGTTGCAGATTAAATAACTTGACCAGATGCAGAGAAAGAACATTAACATGTGCATTTAATAGAGGAGACAGGGGAATTTGGCCAAATGGAGGCTTGTCATGTAGAAGAGAGGAAAAATGTCATTCCCACACTCCTCTTTTACACACTTAATAAATCTAATTGTGTTGTTCTCAACCTGTGGCCCACTAGATATTTTAGACTACAATTCCCAGAATTCCTTCCCATTGCCCATGCTGGTTGAAGCTTCTAAGAGCTGGAATCCACAACATCTAGAGGACCAAAATTTTAGAATCATTGTTTAAATCATCTTTACCCCTGATTTCAAGAAAGAGACAGTCAGGATAGGGGGGAAAAACTTACTTGATTCTCATTTTGTTACAAACTAATTCAATTCACAATTCGAGTTAAGGGACAAAGCAAAATTTCTCAGAATTTTGCAATGTAGTTTGCTGATCAAAATATATGCGTGGAATATATACGTTAAGGAGAGCGGAATACAAAAATGTGCATATTGAGGAATATTTGGTACTAAGAGGCATGCATTAAAGGAATTCGTTTTGCCTTCCCAGATGTGTATATTAGAAGTAATAGTGATGAACCTGACCGGGAGGTCATTGTAATAGAGCCTCCTTAACAACCAAGAGTATCTAATAACGATTGGCTTGAGCAAATAGAACCCCAGATAGCCAAAGGGAGGAGCTAGATGGGGGAAAAGTATAACAGAAATTTAACAAGAACCAGGGAGTGGAGGTTCAGAACAGAGCTGGTGTGAGAACAGACAGAGTGGATGGAGAGAGCTGAGTGTTGGGTTTGAGAGAGAAATGGTGTGCTGGTTTATGAATCCTTAAGCACAAAATATGTCTTACCTTGACAGTGTGTTTCATAAAGATTTGCCTATATTTTCATAAATAGAGGTCTCAAGAGAGTGTCATTTCTCTGGACTGGATTATACATGCTACCATTACCATTAGTACTATTAGTACCATTTGTACTATCAGTATCATATGCATTGGGAAGATAAATCACTGTTTGTCCTTATATCTGAAAAGGGGCAGATTTAAGGAAAGCAATAGAGGGAGATAACCCTGGGAGGAGAAGCCAGTGGGGGACAAAAGTGAGAAGGGTGTTGCATTCTCTGGAAGGGAGAATAGAAGCAGACCTATTTGTCATAGCCCTGGCTTGATCCAGAAATCTCCCTGGCTGTTCAGACCTGGACATAAACAGATATGAGGCTGGGCAGGCCCCTGAGTCTTCACAGAAATGTACAGAAAAACATACAAATTTTCTTGCAGAAAACACCTGCAAACTAAATGCAGAAACATGCTGAAACAAGTATATTCTTTCAAAAGAATTTCAAAAGTTGTGGAAAATGAATCAGAATTGTCCATGCCTAAACTACATAAAAGATCTTAATGTGTGGCAGAATCATCAACTATGAATTCACACAGTGGAACACAGATTGCTCCTACATTCCAAAACAGGAGCGATGGACATATTCTGAGCTGTGAGGATATTTGGTGCTTGGAAAAGTTACTTTTTGGGACTACAGCTTCCAGCATTTTCCAGCAAGCATGGCTAGCATCACCTTCAAGGTTTAAAGAGATCCTGGACGGCACCATTCAAATCCAACAATGCTTGGGAAGGCAAAACCTCTCAGGTTTGTGACATTGATCCATGAGTAAAAATATCAGGAAGACCCACCTGACCAGGTATACATGAGAGGATACTTAACTTTTCTCTCTTCACACAAGTCTTTTTCTGTCTTTTTAACGTTGTGTAGGAAGGGGGAAAAAAACATGTTTTCTGTGTCAGAGACATGGATGTTCTTGAAATGAGTTCAGCACAGGAGCCTCAGGTGTATTAATCTACTCTTGAGAGGGGGAAAGACATTTCTATGATGCAAAGAAAATGTACTTCAAGCCTAGAAACTATTAACTGCTGGGTAAGCACATGCACCTCCTGCAGTGTCAGGAAATTGCCTTTCATACTAGGAAGAGTGGGTTTGCACATTACGTTAATCACATGGTAATTGCAAGTAATTGCGTGAATATGTGAAATTACTTGCATAAGTCACTGCCCAGTGAGTAATCATAGATTACTGTTTCCTATCACATCCCAATTCACACAACCAGTTAACAGGGCCAATTCATAAGGATAGGACATTTGTTTTGTTTCACCCAGAGCTTTCATGGCTGATCATCTGCTATGCAAAATGGACTCTTGCAAGAGGTTGCTTAGGTTTCAGTAGTGGACAGGAACAGATTTGCACAGTTAAGGCCAGTGCACCAGGTATGCTCTTTCCTTAGGACATCTGACTTAGCCTCAGTGACCCATGCCTTAGTTACATGACAATAGCATTTAGAAACTGCAAGTGGTTCAAAGAAAAGCAGACAGATTGTTGACCAGAGATGGATGTAGGAAGCACACAAGATCCCTTTTTGCACCAGCTTCACTGATTGCCAGTCTGTTTCTGGGAACAATTCAGTGTGTTGGTACCCCAAAATGTGGATGACTCAGGAGTCCATCTGTAATGCCTGTATCTCTGTGCAAATATAGGGAATTATTAGCTCAATTAGGAGACCTGCAAGAGGTGGGGTAACCTAACGAGATCTTTCCAACTATGTTTACCAGTATTTTTGCAGGGAAGAACCAGCCAGATATCCAAAAATAAGCTCAATTGTGTTTTATTGGGGGAATTAATCACACACATAAGATCCAAACAGCCACCCAATCACACAAGGCTAACTGAAGGAAAAGGGTACAAAGTTTAAGATAGCAAGATTTCAGGGCATAATGGGTAATATTTACTGATCTAGAAGAGCAGCAAAGAAGCAGTGATGTGGCTTAGATTCACATCTAAGAACAGTACACAATCAGAAATTGGAGTAGCAGAGTGGCGACCAGCAATTGGTGTACTGTGAATTGACTGGCCAAAACTAGGAGTTTATATACCCAATTTCTGCCTGGAGGGCAAGGGTGTGAATGGCTGTCCAGTCAAGTAAACAATGAAGTTCATAGAGAGGACAATGAGGACCGGAATGAGCTAACAGTCTTAGAGTTATGTGACAAAGGGCTAATGGTCACCCTGATAGCTTGGTGCTTGTCGGACAGGTTTTAGGACAAAGGAGAGGTTTACATGGTCAGGGGAAGAGGAGTCAAGACAATCAGCTAGCTACAAGCCTATTATTGCTGGAATTTCTTGGTGATTTCCTCACTATGACCTGGTTATGCCCAGAGGTGTTTTCTGGGCTAATTTGCAGCACCATGTTCAGCCAGTCTCTTCCTCTTGTCCAGCTCAGCCATATAGCCATAACAGGGCACAGTTAATATCAAAGCCAATTAACATATTTTTCCAATTAAATCATTTTTCACCAATTAAACCATATCAAGGTGTAGAGATGCATGGTCTGGCCACAGAGTTATTTAGGTTTTATAAAGTCCTCTACTATAGCTAAGTCCAGGCTATCTGAAGGACCATATCTTCTCATATGAGCTTGTTTGAACTCTAAGATCTTCAGGGAAGGCACTTCTCTATATCCCATCCCCTTCACAGGAACATTTGGGTAGGAACACAGGAGAAGGCTTTCTTCACGGCAGCTTCCAGACTCTGAAACTCCCACCCTTGGGAGGTTGGCACGGCTCCTTTTTTGCTGTCTTTTCTGTAGTAGGTGAAGACCTTTCTATTCCAGAAAGCCTTTGGGAAATACTTAACAAGAGAAGAGATTTCTATGCCATTGCACAGCTTTTAATCTTTGCTTTAAGCAGTATTTTAAATGGCTTTTATTCTGTTGTTAATTTAACACTGTTTTAATCTCAGCTTTTGTACGTCTGTAACTATATATGTTTTCACTTTAACTTTCTATATTTTGTAAGCCACCTTAAGTCCCAGTTTAGGGCAAACATGAGGTATAAATAAAATGGATGCACATGTGGATGGAATCATTTAAAATGGGAACCCAGCACTCATTCATAGCAGAGTTTCAGAAGAATACTTTTGGGGCTACAGGTCTTCTCTTTTGTACTAGGGGTACATTAAGTAAAAATCTATAGTATTTCATGATACAAAATTTTGTATATCATTAGAATTTTGTTTGAAGTTCGCTGATCTTACAAGGAATAAATAGAACATAGAATAATGAAGTGATGATACTACTGAGGAAGACAAAAACAAAGGCAGTGTAGTTGACCCCTGGGGCCACTTCCAGACCACTGGGCTCCAGTAGTTTGTACCAGCTTCCCCAATCCTCCTTGGCCCTGGACAGAGATGCAGCCACATATCCAGACCTTTCCCTCCACAATCCTATGCATGCCAGGCCCTGGCCCTTCATTCAGCAGCCTCTCCGTTCCTTTATGGAAGTTGTACTCACATTCAGTTGAATGCAAGTAGACTTTCTCGTTCAGGTCCCAAGGATGTTAGAGAATTGAAAGGGTGGGATAGACATGCATGAGGGTGCTGAAGGCAAAGTTAGAACGTGTCACCCTATTCTTTTCCACTCTTCAGAATGCCTGAAGATCATTCAGGTAGGGGGAATACATCACACTTTACTTCACAATTGGGGCCACATATAATTTAACACAAGGACATGAAGGATAGTGATGGCAAGGTCTGTTGGGTTTTTCTCTAACCTCACACGAGCTCAGAATCAGAGCATGGAAATATTCATTTTTCAACTACAGCTTTGAAAATCCCTGTCATCGAACTTTTCTAAGCTCTGCTGGTGTTGACCTACTAAGCCCTAAACAACTTGGGACCAACATACCTGAAGGACCACCTGTTCCCATATAAGCTTTCCAAAAATTTGAGATCTTCAGAGGAGGCCCTGGTGCATGTCCCAACCCCTCATGAACATTGATTGGGGAATAAATGTAAAAGGACTTTCTTTGTAACAGCTCCTCAACTGTGGAACTTTCCATCCAAGGAAGTTAGACTGTTCCACCCCTTTTAAGCTTTCAGGGGACAGGCAAAACAGTGCTGTTCTACACAGCATTCAGTGTTTGAAATTGCAGTTGTAACTGTTGCAAAGCTGGATTCTAGGACTGATTTTAGGCTACTTTTAAGAGTTTTTTTAACGGTTTTTATTTGTTCTTTGCCTTGGTAGCCCTTATGTGTTGGGAGGTGATACAGAAATATTTTACACAATAAATGATATTTCATCAGGCCACTGTGATTATGAATTGTGAACAAGACTGCCAAGTTAGGATTATCCCAGGCTCTGAGAATTCAAGGGCAACACTTCTGAGATACAGGCATGACCTCTTTTGATGTCATAGGAGGCCAGCCCTGATGATGTCAGAAGAGGAAACTCCTGGTGATACCTTGAAACATCAAAGCACCTGCTGATGCCTTAAGCATTATCCAGAGTCACACAGAGTGTGCCATTCTAAATCATCATCATCATCATCAACAACAACTATTACTACTACTACTTTTCAAGGCAGTGGTTTCACCTTGAGATTCTTTCCCCTCATCTTGAGAACTGGAATAGAGGACCCAGTCCCTGGGATCTGAGAACCCTAATTTTTAGTGATAACCAATTCAAGGGTTCTCACTATGCTTGATATTCTAAGAGAGGAGTCTCCGCCCAAAGGAATATGACAATTTTGTAGAAACACAGTTGTGGGATTGGGGAAGGGACAATAAAATACGTTGTTTCTAGTGCCTAAAATCTCTGCACCTTTCTAGCATGGATTAATTCACCAAGTTGTCACAATTTGTATGAGTTTAAAGACACAGGCCATTTCTGCACTACTTTGTTATAGTGCTATTATTCCACTTTCAGCTTTGTATGGAATCCTTGCAGTTTGCAGTTTTGGGAGGGGCATTTAGAATTCTCAATCAGAGAGCTCTTTGGCCACAGTAAACTACAAACCCCAGTATTCCACAGGATGTTCAAAATGGAATAATAGCACTATAACAGTGTAATGCTGAAATGGCCACAGGCTTTAATTCTGCTGTTAGTGATAAATAGAGTAGACCCACTGGATCAATGAGATTTACATTTGTGTTGACTCAATGTTTCCTGGCCTGACCCCCCTGCCTCAGCCTGCTTTAACTACCAGCAGGCAGGCTGGATGAATGGAGTTTGTTCAGGTGCTGATCAGGGAAGATGGTGTTTCCAATCCTTCCCACCAGGAAGGACTTGCAACAGGGGTCCTGCTTCTGATTGTTGCAGCCTCACTTGCTCCTGAGATGAGGCTAGAGATCCACCTTGCCCCCCAACCTGTAGCTCAACAGATCTCTTTTACCCAACCTGATTGCTAGCTGCTAAGGTGGACTGGAAGGCATTTACATAGTTTTATAGTAAAACTACATGATCTTACAGAATTTAGAGTGCTTGCCAATCTGTAACTCTAGGTTACAAATCCATAACTGCAGTACTAAATGGCAGCCACTGCTCTATGCATGCCTGCAATTTACCCTGTCAAACAAACAAACAGAAACCCTCACCAGAACTTTTTGAATGGCTCCAAATGTGCTCTGAGGACAGAATCTTTTGCTGGTGGTTATCCATATTTTAAACTGTTAGTTATAACAAGATATGTAAACATCATTGATGTGGTGCTATATCAAGCATGGGCCTTGTAGTGATAAATCATTACTTTAATCCCCTCCATTACCAAGTTTACTAAAATATGTATGTCAAGTTGCATAGGGCAAATTAAACATTTTAATTAAGCAAGTGAAGCACATATAAATAAAAACACCTGGGACATGATCCAACTAAAGTTAAGCACTTCTAGATCTTGTTCATTTCAATGAGAGATTTAAGCACATCCTCAGTTCTCTCCTGTTGCAATCACGCCTATTGTTTAGCAATCTTCTTGGCTGTGTTGTTTACACCCTTGAAATGAATGCCTGGGCATGCAGTTCTAGATTAAAAGAAAGAATAGATCTGGAGACCCTTTAGGGCACAATAAGAGCAAGATCACAAACCACAAACAAAATCTTAGGCAAAGGTCCTAATTGATGAGACAAATTTTATCAAACTTACATCCATGGATAACTGATACTAACTGAAACAGTCAAACAGGGTTCTCCAATACTTTCATCAAATCAGTGGAAAACCACACTTGAATAACCCCTTCCCTTGTGCTTATTAACAAAAAAGTCTCCAGATTCTCTGCTCTCAAAGCACCAAATAGTTCCATCATTTATTGTTTTAATGTTATTTCCTATGTATTGTTGTTTGAATTTTTTTTTAATGAATTGCTATCAACATAACAGAACCAATGAAGATTTTTTTACAGATGAGAATCTGTGGAGAAAAAAAACCATGATGAAGCTATTACTTTTATTTGCAAAACAGTTGGACTTGAGGTCCAGTGCTCTGTAAATTTACTTGGAAGTATATCCCCTTGAGTTCAATAGCACTCATGCTCAGCAGAAGTGTTTGTAAGATCACAGTTGTAAAAATGGGCATGATTTTGTCCCCTAACTGCATACTTCTATATTTCTTATTTATATAGGAGTTACATTTATATCAAGTTTTTTCTAATGAGATCAGGGCATTGTACATGGCTCTTATCCTCCCTCTTTATCAGCACAGTGATCCAGTGAGATAGTTTTAAGGTCAAGTGGTGACCTAGACTTGACAAATCCCAGCTAAACATGCAAACCACTACACCAGCCTGGTTTTCAATTAGTTTTACCTTTTAAGTTATCACAGAGACAGGAAGAATCTCTGGGGAGTTAATAAGGATGACCTAGTCAGTGGTGGGGAGCAAGCACCCCTCAACTGTTCTTAGATTCTAACTTCCTTCAGTTAAAGCCACAAGGTCAGGGATGATGTGGGTTGTAATCCAACATTCTACAGTAGATTGCCAAATCCTATAGTACATGAATGAAAAACTCTGAATGTGTCTAGGGGTTAGCTTTTTTGGTCCCAAATATCACTGTAGACTGCAATGGCCAACCAACCAATAGAAAAGAAGTGATCATAACTGACCAAGTGGTCAAAAGGAACTGGTGCTGGGCAAAGCAAAAGAGCAATGATGTCAGCAAGAGAGGGTGATTACTAATTTGGAAGCTCTATCTTACTCTGTCCCCAGTGAGTCATCAAGTTTTCTTCCACACTTCCTGTTCCACTATTTTTAAGACATTTTTTAAAACCCTAAAATTGCTTCTGCTGCCACTCAAATTTTTCATGACAGGGATTCCATTCCAGTGAGTGTCATTTTGAACAGGCTGGCAACAAAAGGAGACAGTTTGAGTGATCCCTTCTCATTGACAGCTTATTAGTTTATTACTGCTCATCAGAGATACTGAGCTGCCATGCGATCTATCGCATAAGATTTTTCAGCAAGCTACATACATGTCAGATTGTAGAGTGGGTGGGAGAGGAGAATTTTCACCACAGAAATAGTGCCAAAAATGTCCAAGCTGTGACAATTGATTCCTTTCCTCATGATATCATATCATCTATTTCCAATATTCAGACTACGGCTGAGATCCTACATTGTCCAGGGTAGAAAATTTCCAGTTTCCCACTTGCTACCCCCAGGACTCAAAGTTTTGCTGCAACAGACCCACTCAAAAGCCATTCCATGGCTGGATGGGAATGGCTATGTTGTTACCCCACTGGCATACCCTATCCTGGGGACTACAAATTTGATATTAAAAATGCTTGCCATGCCAGAGAGGTTGCCAGAATGGGTATGTAGACAAAGAGGTCGAACAACCAAAAATAGGTCAGGCCTGGAAAATATCCAGTCACATTCCCCTAGGGGGGCTCAGGCTAAACACATCTGCATGGACAAAAGGTTTTCAGCCAACCTGAGTGGATTATAGGGTTTTCCTCAGGTTGAACAACTCCGACATTAGTAAACCCTGCACTGAATCTGCATAAGCCAATCATGCAAACTACCAAGTTGCTATTGTGAGGCATTCCTCCCTTTGTTTTGGCCATTGTTCTTCCCAGGAAAGGGCCTGCCCTCGAGGTACGTTCTGCCCTATAAGTAATCCTAGTTTTTGAGACTCTCTTCAAAGAACTCCCCACCACGCTAGCAGACCAACACTCTGTTAGGTGAGTGATCCCCTCAGCTGCCTCTCTTTGCTGAGCTCTGTTCTTCTTGCTGCTTCCCGGACTGAAGACTTCAGGATAGGTGAAGTATCACCACCTTTACCCCCTCTCCACTGAATCCCCTATCAATTTTCACCTCTTTCCTTTCTCAATAGGCCTTGTGCGCATGAGTGAGTGAATGAGTTGTTGTGTGAGAGTACATTTGTTAATAAAATCCAGTTACTGATATGTTTATCTGGCTTTTCGCTTGGCTAGACCCCATAAAAATTGGGTAAAAGATCCTGCTGGGTTACCCTGCCCCTCGTTTGGCTACAGCCAGTGGTCTGCTAATTTCCCCAATCTTTTCATTTTTGGAGTGAATCACAGTGTCCCCGGAGGGACCCCAGAAGTCAGGGTAACAATGTGATAAGAAAACCATCTGGCTATTCCCCATAGCCAGAAGCAGACCAATAGCATATTCCTCTAGGGTTCACTGGTATCTCAAAATTAGATGTCATCAGTCTATGTCTGGCTATAAGGCATAGTCAGGTGCATGTCCAATCATGTGACCAGCCACAGAATGGTCATTGGAGAGAGCTATCATAGCAAAACTGAGTCTTCAGGGTGCTTTTGTCATTGTGAAGGGTGAAATAGAATACCAGCTTCTTCAACAACTAAAAACAGACTTATAAAGGGCAAGGTGAATTTCACTTGAATATGATGTCACGGATGATGGCGTATGACCACCATGTATCTGAAACACAAATAGTTCATTTACAGGAAGGTGGTTTCAGCAAGCTAGTAGCAAGTGGGAAGTTTTCAGATTTTTTTTTTTTTAAAGAAAACCCCTATTATGCATGGATGGTGTGCAGTACCTTCTGGAAAAAGTCTGTTATTATTTTATATCTCACATTTTCACCAGCACTGAGATACAAGATGCCTTCCAAAAAATTAAAACCAATCGAAAGAACACATGTAGGCAAAATGAAACCAAAAGTTATTGCTAAAAAGTTATTAAACTATTTACAGATTTGATAGGTATGAAAGCACATTAAGTCTCAACTCTCACAAGAAACCAACATGACTAAAGTGAGGCTTTTGTACTTTGAACGTTTCATGAAACAGTATGACTCATTAGAAAAGATGAAAATGTTTGGAAAAATTGAAGGTAGGAGAAAAACAGGAATACCATTACTCATAATAAATTTATAATTTTATATATATATATATATATATATATATATATATATATATATAAATTATAATAAATTTGTTATAATAAAGCTCTGTTATAGAGTCCCTAAAAGAAATTTTTTAGCAATAGTCCAAATGGACATCCAGTTTTATGTTTTGGACACTCAGTGAACACAAATGGACATACACAACTTCATCAATGAACCCAGTGGACTCTAATGTGCAATGGGGCACATTTTGTACAGTTAAAAAAAGTTCTGTAAGAACTAGGGGGGTTGCAGTTGTCGATATGGGCTTTTAGTGGGAGGAAAGTTGTTTTGTAAAACAAGTAGATGAGAAAAACACAAAGAAATAGAAAATTCAAATGACTACTGTTACCTTTCAGTAGTCAATGGCTTATATCCTTATATTAATGCTATACTATTAGCACTATATTACTATGTTATGACCAACTACTTCACTGCTCTATCTGTGGTGAAGAAGGAAACATGCACAAAGAAATGTCCACTTGCTTTGAATCCAGTTGTGCTGCTTTATGCATGGGCAACTGCATTCAACACTCCATTTGCATCATGGCTGAAAAGGTCGCTGTCAACAAAAAAGTTCATTGTTTTTAATCACCAAATTTTGTAATGATAGCCCACAGTGTCACCTCTCCTCAATCAATGTCTCAGTGAGATTGTCTCTTGTTATCTCTATACAGAACTCAGAGTTATAATGAGGGAAATGGATTCTCAGCTCCTCATTTGTACAGGAAGTCCTTATTTATCCCAAAGGAAGTCAATCTTTTTCTTTTCTTCTCCTCCAATGTTCCTCTCCTTTCCTTCCTTCCTGTCTCCTAATTTATTGATTCCTTCTAACTTTCTTATCCATCTTTAAGAGTTTCCCTTCCTGTTGTTACCCTGATTTCGGGGGTCCTGTGGGGGATACCTCCATGTGCTCCAAATAATGGGGAATGGGAATTAGCCAGAGCACAAGCTGTAACCTAGCGAGATCTTTAAAACCAATTTTTATGGGGTCAGGCCAAGCCAAAAACCAAGCAAAATTGTCTAATAAAATGATTTTATTGAGGGGAATTCACTCATGCATGCATACAAGATATACACAATCACACATTCACACAAGAGCTAGCTGAAAGAGAAAGGGAGGAAAAATTATAGAGAGGCTGAGGGATTTGGGGGGGATTTATAATTACCAGTCCAGAAGAGTAGTGAAGAGCAGAAATGCATTTTGGCTTAGGTAGGACCTAAGGACAGTTCTCATTCAGGAGCCAGATGGACAGAGTGACGGGTAGATCTTCAAAAGACTGCACTAGGCATCCTCAAATCAGGGGCATTTGTACCCTGAAAATGGCTTGTGACTGTGAAGGTTCCAGATGCGAGACAAAGGGAACCTGTTGTGGACAATGGGTCTTTTGCCTGTTGATGGGCTTAGTGCTTTGATTGACAAAGACATGATGGATGTTGTAACAGCTGTCTATTTTGGGTGCTGTAAGGACAGACGAAAGAATCCAGGTGTACAAGAGATTGATATCTGTCAATCAGTGTCCTGGTGGGCTCCTCACAGTTGGATTCCCTGGGAAATTCCTGCTTCTATTTAAGCCTATTATCCACAGGAGTGGTGTGTATTTGCCTGAGAAATGACTCAAGTCTTAACTGGAGGAATTTTGGAGTTGACCTATGCTTCTCACATTTACAGTCAAATTCTTTCCTTCACTTGGTTTGACCTCTCTGTCACCTTTCAGGCTTGAGTTTGATTTCAGAGCCAATAAAGTGTGTTGCCAATTACATATGATGCCAATTACATACGGTGCCCATCCAAACCATACTGGTATTGGGGACCCCCAAAGCAGGGCCTTACACTGTGCTCCATTTTTTGCAATTAAAAATATTGCAGGATATGCTCACAGGATTGTGAATTTTGTGCTAGCCCTAGGGGTTAAAGTTTGTCTCTTTGATACAGCACCCCATATTATTTTGTGTGGCTGTGCACAATGCAGCCAGACTGTAGCTTTGCACCCTGGAAATAGGGGAAACCAGAGCTTTTCTGACAGTAACATAAGTAGATGTGACTGTCAGAATCTTCCTTCTACATACACACTACTGACACTAGACATTCTGGCCCCTCTACATGTTACAGCTGTGCCATCCTACACGGCCACACAAAATAACACATTGTGCCAGACAGACTGGAGAGAAATGCCTCCTTGGTCTAAGCCCTCTGGTTTCTTGTGCAGTAGGTAAAAAGCTTAGAATAAATCAAACAAGAACACAAATTTAGAGTGAAAGCAACTGAAACACTGACTAGAGGAATGAAGGCATATTGCAAGATATTCCTTAAGTTTCTTACAAACCACAGTTTTTCTGAAAAACGGAATGAAATCTTTCTCACTATGCACCATGATATGGAGGGTTTAATTCTTAAGGAAAGCACCACGGTCTAAAAGTTTGAAGATACCTGAATATCATGTTTTGGACAGTCTGGTGGTTAATTTGATCTAAGATAGACATCTATAGCAATATACTTGGGTGGGTAAGCAGGGACTTGGGAGAGCTTGTCATCTAATTATGCTCAGACCTACCACCCAACATTTCACAGATGAAAATAGGGACATCCATACGAATTTTTAAGATGTGTGGCTGATGTTTCATCCTTGGTTTTATTCTTATGAGATCATAAGGATGAAACCAAAATGGTATAGCCAAGTGCAAAAGTTATTCATGAAGAAGAACATATAAAACAACTGGCTGGTGTTCAATACTGCAGTTACGGATTTGTAACCTAGAGTTAGAGCTCTGTAACTGTATTCAATAAGACTATATAATTTTACTAGAAACCTATGTAAATGACACCGAGCTACACTTTAAAAGCCAACCACCAGATTTGGTGAAGGAGGTGTATTGAGCTTCCAATGGGAGTATGCAAAAGGACATTATTTCTATCCCCTGCCACAAGTGAGTGAGCATGCAACAGTCAGAAGCAGGACTTCTCACAGGTCTTTGTCACAGACTTGCTCACTAGAGGAAGAAGGATGGAAGCATCATCTCCCCTCATGCTCTGATCAGAAGCTGAATGGATCACCTTCACCCAATCTGACAGCTGGCTCTTAAGGTGGACTCAGGGGTTGATCAGGAGACATTAGTTACACAGATGTAACTAAGCCGCTGATCTAGGATTCCGGCAGTCCTATTTTAAGAAAAGAAACCTCTGGATTTATTGGGGGTAATAAACCCTAAATCAATAAATATATTTTGTGTGTGCTTGCAGCATGATTATAAATATTATACTATGCATTAATTTAAATCAAACATACTCTGCTCAGAGTGATAGCTTTCTCTCAGGCTCACAATCACTGCATAAGCTCTACGTTCACTGTACTCTGTCCACTTAACACACATTATATATCAAATTCATATATATCCCAGTTTCTCCATAAAGCTCATGTGGTCACCTTGAGGTAATCACAGCCTCTCAGTCTAACTTACTTCACATGATTTTTGAGATAGAAATGGGGATGAGAGTGGAGTAAAATCATGTGCAACAGCTTCAGGTCCAAGAAGTAAATGGAGGAGAATTAGTCCAAATCCAGATTAGTCCAAATGTATCATAAAGAGTTTGACACATTTCAACAGCCCTTTAGGATGTTACATGAGTTACAGGCTTATAGACATTTACTCAGGAGGACATTTACTCACTTACCAAACTCAGTGGAGCACTTAACAAAGATATGTATTTGATCATTTTGTTAACATAAATGAAGGGCTGCCCTGTACAAGAAGCTGTAATATTCCCTCCCTCCCTCCTTCCTTCCTTCCATCTTCTTTCTTTCTTTCTCCAAGCTATCTTGACAAACAAAACAAAAATAGCCACAGGTTTGTGTTGTGCAAGATTGCTGTTTTCTGTGCAAGATTTTTCTTTTGCAAATTTGCTGGAGTTTAGTACAGTAAACTGTATTCTTGCATTAAAAAAAACACATGTGGCTATCTAGAAACAGTGTCTTTTCTTGAAAGCCCCACAATTCTCAAACAACCCCTCCCACATAACCACAAGTATTCCTACACAGAATAATCTCTCAAAACAGTTCAGGATAAACTGCACAAAATTCTTGCCACTGTATTACTGTACCCAAACAGGTTTCCCAAGGATTCTGGCCTTACTTATTACACAAAGTGCTCAAGAAAGATGGAAGCAAAATACAGTCCTCCCTCCACATCCACAGGTTTGACCTTTACAAATTTGGTTATTTGTGAGGTGCACGTGTGCCTACCCTACATTCTCCTTTCCCATTCCCTTGTGTTTTGCTGGGGCAGAGAAAGAAGGCAAGCACCTGGACAAAAGACAACAAAATGGGGGGGGCATTCTCCCCTCCTTCTCTCCTCTGGAGCTCCCCCTCCCATATCCTTCCCTCTGCCAATCCCCCGCTGATAAATCTCACTAAGGCAAAAGGTAAAGGAATAGTGGGAAGGCTTGTGTGGGCCTTCCTTCTTCCTTGTGGAACTCCCTCACCCATTCCCTTGCATCTGCCCCCACCCCACTGATAACTCACACTGAGGCAAAAGACAAGGAAATGGTCTCATGCAAGCCTTCTTTCCTGAGCTTCCCCTTCCCCTTCCTTTGCTTCTGGCCCCAGCTTGCAAAAGGCAAGGGAATGGGAGGGGGGAGCCCCAGCAGGAAATGAGAGGGGGAGTTATTTGTGGAGGGGAGTTAATTGCAGTTTTTCAACTTTCACAAGGGTTCCACCCCCCAAACCCTCATGAAAGTGGAGGAGCCACTGTATACCAGTTCACAGGTTGCAGACTTTCACTCTCCTAGGTTTAGGACAACTAAGAAGAGTCTTGCTCAATTCCCCCTCTTTCACAAATTTAAGAGCTTGAAAGAGTAACCTTTTTGGACTAGAGCTGCCATACCCTACCACCGGCAGCACAGCCAATGGATTCTGGGAGCTGTAGTTCAAAAAAGTTACTATTCCAAACTCTGCAGTTCTAGAGTTGGCACTGAAAACCCAACTGATCTGAATCTGGCCAGATTCCAGTTGCCTGTCATTTAATAATAGCAAGTCCTTCAACTGTAAGTCCTTGCTTCAAGTCCTTCAACTGCAAGCTTTAACAGAAAATAGCAGTCAACAAGCCACTTGCTTTTAAACTCTAGGACTAATGTCATCAAGCCCGCTTATCCCCCATAGCTCTTTCACAAAGAGAAGAAAGAGACTGTTCATGCTGGCTATGTTGAGGCAGCAGTTCTTCAATTCCAGAGGCCAGCTTTGAATGTGTCTTCATATCACTTCCTTTCAACTTGCTGTCTTCATGATTGATCCTTGAGCAAAGCAATGTCTTCCTCAAACCTTACAAGAAGTGCACCAAAGGGATAATTTCTGCCAGACCATCTGAGTCTCCAAACCAAAGGATATAAGTTGATCAGTCAAGTTACAGTGTGCTGTTTCAGCTCCATTTGTTCAGTATGCTTTTGCCAGATCAGGATGAACATGTCTGATACTAGAGGTCATTGAGAAAGGAAAAATAGGGCCTCCAGACACCTAGCAACAGGGGCATCTGCTCTGAGTTTTAGTCTGAACTTTAAAGGCATTATCCAAGATGCTGAATCTATTTTGAGATAGGGTCCAGCACTATCCTATAAGTGTGCATTTGGCTTTTGTGGCCTAGATGTAGAGTCTTGCATTTGTCTCTGTTGGATTTCTTTTTATTACTTTCAGTCTATGAGTGCTTTGATTGCACATTCCTACAAGGTGGGACTTGATGGCTCTTGTGGTCTCTTTCCTCTCTATGATTCTGTGGTTCTAGGTATAGAGAACAAAAGGTACGAGGAAAGGATGAGGGAGTTGGGCATGTTCAGCCTGGTGAAGAGAAGCTGGCCCCTCCCAAAACTGCAAACCCCAGGATTCCATAGGATGTTGCAAGTAGAATAATAGCGCTATAACAGTCTAGTGTGGAAATGACCTTGGCCAAGTAGTTGGAGTGGCAATACTACCATAACAGAAAGGCTCACAGACATACACTGATACCTCTTTGCCAAATTTGCTGCATCTGAGCCTTGCCATGTCCCTCAGAGAACACTAACCCAGGATTTTGTGTAGAAAAGAAGTGGCTGTTAAGAAATTATTAATTTATTTAGTAGTATAGATTATAACCTTGAAGAAGAAATGCAGACATTCTTTCATGTGCTGCACATAATAATGGAGGATATTTTTCTCTGATTGTGTGCACCATAAACAAGCATACACACAATGGTGTTATCTATGCGTTATCTATGCACAAAACATTTCAATTCACCTGACAGCCATTTCTGCAGATCGGCACAAGACCAACAACGGAGACTGGAAATGTTACAAATCTCTAGAAGTTGTCACCTCAAAGTAAGTTTTCCAGGCTCTGTTCAGGAAGCTTCTGGGGCCTAAGTCACATCTGTCTTCATATGCATAGTCAACAAAAGGCACAAATCTCTTCTGACAGACACATGAGGTGTTTGTACTAAACAAATTAAGAAGACACACAGTCGTGCATCTCATTCTGACTGATGACTGTTGGGAGGCACAAGATGTACCAAAAGAACTCAAACTGAAAAGAGCTTAAGGAAAAGAGGGGGAAAGACACACATATTCAGGGGAGGGGATAGCAGAGGTGACTACATTGACCTTTCCACAATGACAGCTGTAAAAAATATATTCTTATCTGGGTGCTGGAATGGTGAGGGGATTTAGTAAGAAATACCTTGGAAGTTTCAAAATGATTTATCTCCGAGAGTAGTAAAGGCAGTTTGCCATGTCTTGAGCTTTCTCAGATGGATTACTTCCTGTTTTATAGAGGATGCTATTATATAGCTGAATGCAAAAGAGTCAGATTTATAAGTTATTTTCCCTCCCTCCCTCCCTCTCTCTCTCTCTCGACTAGAAGAATGGAGAATATCAGCTTAGCTCTGCCTGCAAAACATATTTATTTAGCTTTTGTTGAGCCACATTTCCCAACTTTTACTTCATTTTCTATCACATTTGTGTTCCAGAATACTATGTTACAATAGCTGGGGGATTCTGGAAGTTGTAGTCCAAGAAAGTAACCTCCTCAACCTCTTCTCAAATTCCTAAGATTTTCTGTGATCTACCATTTCTTGTCTGTTTTTTAATGATGCATAGATATGTTTTTTCCCAAGGGTTTATTCATGCCTGTAAAACAATGGTTATTTCCCAGTCTATATACTGTTTGTTAACACTTAAGAGATCATTCATAACAAAAGGAAAGTCTAAGGATAAACTACTGATTGTACGTTTTGTATTGGTTCTGCTCAGAAGAAGGAAAATGCACTTGCATTCTGAGTGAAGAGCAAAATATGAGCAAAATAGCACAGCTTTCCCAAAGACACGGTGCCTTAACAGATTGGGAACTGCCATACCAGTCTGGGAGAAGTAAGGACCTGTCACACCAGAATTTCTGGTTTACTTGTTTTCCCATCTGAGTGTGATCACGCAGCCCCCAAACCCTGCATAAATGCAACATCCTTAACCAAAATTCTAATTAGTTACCAGTTTCCTTAACCAAGAGTATAACTCCAGTTGTCCAAAAAAGGACAACTTTAATGGTGGAATTGAAGAAAAAGTCAGGTACCTGGCTTTATATACCATTTTCTCTCAGCTACAAGCCTCTCCCACACACTATAAGGCTGGTTTCTCTCCTGAAGTGCTATTCTGGTTGCTCCCAGGCTGTTTTGGCACTTCAGATAGCCATACCCCCAGAACTTTGTCACATCTGAAAGCCACTGTGGAAATAATGGATGAGAAATTAGATTTAAGGATTAAGTTAGAATTAGAAAACAATTGGTTCTTCTCTAGAATAAGAAAAGAATTGGTTCATATTCTGTGCCTGAAACCAGAACATGAACCAATGGATGGAAATTACAAGAAAATAAATTCCACCAAAACATCAGAAAGCTTTTTGACTGTAAGAACTATTCAATACTGGAATAGACTACCTCAGAAGGCACTTGGAGTCTTCTCCTCGGAGGTCTTTAAACAGAGGCTTTAATAATATATTTCCTGCATGGTGGGGTTGGACTAGGTGGCCCTTGTGACCCCTATCAGCTCTAAAATTCTATGCTTCCATGATTCTAAACACAGAGCTCATTAGCACTGACCCCAAACCCCTTTGCTCCCAAAGATGCAGGAGAAAATATGCCAGAGATAACTTACACAAGGGGTGAGTGGAAACAGCAGCCAGCTGCTTCCCAAGAGACAGAGGAACATATCCCCCACAATTGCAGTGGCTTCTACCTGGTGTGTGGAGACTGGAAGATTTTCATGTAGATTGGGGACTACGTAGGGACTGTGAATATGCAACAGTTATGAGTGCATAAAATTCAGATTATATATAACTTCAGGTTACACGTTTGTAACCTGATACAGGATTCCTGCCAATATATATTTGCACTAATTAAGGTTTAACTAGGTCCTATTATAAGTGTAGCACAAAGAGGGCAGACACCATTCTTTTTGTGCTATAACTGTAGTTGCTTTAGTTCCTTTTACAGTCAAATGAGATGTGAGGCTTTGTTACTTAGTGAATTTTGTATCACAGGTTAGCAGCTTTGTAGGATTTTGGTCCATATCACGTATGGGCGTTTACTGTCCTGGCAGTTAATTCTGATACATGTGCAAGTCAGCATCCTCCATCAAAGCAAAGGGCAAAGAATATAGAGCATGACCCAGCTGACAAACATACAGCTCTGTCCTCTACCATCTCCCCACACTAGGAACTGCCATCTATGTGAGCTGCCTCTCCTTCCCAAATGGTAGGCCCCAGTCCAGGTGATTAGCAGTAGCTGAAGAAGATGGCATCAGTGGAAAAGTTATGACATATCCTCTGCCATCTTTTAATAACACAGATCATGAGAGTCTGGAAAACCATGCAATTTACAAAAAAACAGGTCCGCTCTTGGATTAAGTTGATAAAAGAAGTGGTGTGTTTTTAAGACTATTCTTAGTGCCTGTATAAAAATCTGAGCTATAATCATTCCTGAGAAATAATATATAGCCTAAAACATTGGAGAGGCATTAAAAGAGAGTGCCACCCCAGCTTTTCTAAAACAATACATCTGCTCCTGCTCCTTTGACTGAATTGTTCTTGATTGCCTGATCCAGAAGAAAGGTATCATAACACCAAGGGAGGCAGGGAGATGAGAACATCAGGCAGTTCATTTTTCATTCCCTGCTTTGTTGAGTTAGCATCCAACATATTGTGTGTTTAGCAATTCTACCTGCTGCCAAGCAAATCTTTGTGTGGTAGGAAGTGGGACCTTGAGTGAGAGAGGACAGAAGCAGAAGCCAGCAAAAGCTCAGCTGCTGAGGGAAATGCCTGGAATGTGTCAGCAGTTGCATGCAAGTTCCTTCCAAAACTGAGCCGAAAAGGGTCATTCCCCCAACAGGAAGGCTTCCGTAAGCAACTGCTCCCAGATGAAGCATGCTGGCATATGCTGAAACCTCACGGATCAGCTTTATTTGCGTACACAGCCCAGAAATTTTCAGTTGTAATTCCTGCAAAATAAACAGTTCAAAATGATGCTGTTGGGCAACAGGGACATCTTTAAAAACTGCTAAAATTGACTTCTAAAAATACCTGGATGTATTTGATCAAGGCTTCTCTCCCCATTCAGCAATTTTATTTTTAACTGTTCCAGCCCAGCAGGACTCAAAATCACCATGGCTAATATCAAACGGTGACTTAAAGCATTTAGTTTTCAGTAACAAAATCTATATATATGGGCTTCTTTGAACTATTTGTGCTTCTCCTTCTGAGGTTTATGTTCTTATCTTCCAGACTTGTTTGAAGCCAAAATGAACATCAGGGCCAAAAAAAAAGATATGATATGATTATCATCATCTCCCTGAAGGCATCTTATTATGTTTTTCTGTTAAAAATGATATAAGTTTTTTAATATAAAAAAGTTTTATATAACTTTTTTATAGAAAAATGACATAACTTTTTAAAAAATAACTGGCATGTACATGTACAGAGCAGGAGCATGGCACCCCAAGGAGACTTTAATTTTCTATCTACACCACACTAGTGGTCAGAATTGAGGGTGGTATACATGATTTTTGTAATAGAAGCTTCCCCCACCAATTGATAAGGGTGAGCAAACTTTAATCAAAACAATTTGGATAGTAAAGGGTTAACCCGCTCCCTATGGCATATTCCTGATCAGTCTTTATTTTATTAAAAAAATCAATGACAAAAGGGCAAGTTACATGGCAGAGATTGCATTTATTTTGGACATCGCATTGTCTTAAATGCATCTCACCACACCAGTTCCCTATAGATGCAAGAACTTGACTTCATCTGCAACTCATTCAATCGCTTGGGGAAAAAACGCACAACTTCTCCATGTTCCCAATAACTGGGGGGTGAGGGGAGACAGAAGAACTGATCTGAGAAACTCAACAAAGAAAAGCGAATTACTTGCTAATTACATATGCATGAGCATGCACACACACACACGCACACACACATATGTACATGTCTCAGAACAGAGTTTTGCCTTGACATTTAAAGCACAGATACAATGAAAAGCCTGTCCGAAAGTACTCCAATATCTATACCAAGTGAATTAAGTTAAAAGAATCCATCTCTCTTTACTTTCCACTCATTCCAGCTGGTAATCAGATAAAGCACACCACTCAGACAGATACTTAGGAATGTTTATAAAGGACTGTGAAATAGGAGTTTCAAGATCAACCTGTCATTGTAGATTTAGTGGATCTCTGAGACTCCAAACACACTTTTCTCTTAGGCCCTTTTCACACGGGGCGCTGAAATCTTCCCACCGCGATCCAGGCAGGCTTTTCCCCAATCCCCACTAAAACGTGCCAAACTTTTGGTCGTTTCTCATGGCTCGATCGGCAAGAGGCTAGGCGAGCATTATCGCATTCACACAGCGCGGCCATAGCCCCTCCCAACGTTGTCCTTTCCCCGCCCTACCTAGCGTTTGATTGGCGGTGCCCTTTTTTCAAAAAGTAAAATTTTGGGCGTCATCGATGACGCCAAAACGCACGTGCGTCCCCTCACACCCTCCCGGGATCCACCCCCTCCCCCGCGCCTGCTGAAGCGCCGCGGAAACTTTTTTTCAAAGTTTTCCTGCCCGCTCGCTTTTTGCTGTTTTGAGTATGGTGAACGAGCAGTTGAGGGAAATAGCTGGGCTCCTTGCCCCGTTTATGACAGCAATTGCAGACTTGTTAGGAGTGCTTGAATATTGCTGGCCCGAAGATGGTGCGAGTAGGCGCAGGCTCGCAAGGAACCGTTGCGCTGCCATGAGACGCTCGAGGTTGTATTACACAATTCTTGCACCTCTCTTGTATGAAGTCCCGTGCCCCAGAAGGTGGTGGGTTCGGGAGCGGATGCGGCGGGCGTGGTGGAGCGAGGAGGTGCTGCAGAAATGGGATGACTACCAGTGGTTGTACCACTTCCAGATGACGAAAGCCACCCTCTTTGAAATCGCGGGGCGCCTGCGTCCCTACCTTGAAAGAAGAACCACAGGGATGAGGCAAGCGATTTCTGTAGAGGAGAGGGTGGCCATCACCGTGTGGTGGCTTACATCGCCCCTGATATACCGGAAGACAGCGAACACTTTTGGCCTGGGAGTGTCAACGGTGTCTGTCATCGTGATCGAGGTGTGCCTTGCGATCGAGCATGAACTCCTTGCGTCCACTGTGTGCTTGGGGGACTACCAGAGGGTAGGTACGCTGATTCCAAACCCAGTGGGCTTAAATGGGAGGAGGAGGGGGCTTGGTTTTCTCTGGGAGAAGAGGTTGGGTTTGGCAGTGAACTGGCGCCAAGAATGTAGAGTTGCTAAGCAAATTGCCACCCAGAAGAAAGTGCATGGATGTCCACGGGGTTCCCGGTATCCGGATTATTGATTAAAGGCCTGCCAGCAGAAAGTTCCCCTGTAAAGATACCAGCTGAAAACAGCTAGCTGTGGAGGCACTGCGGGATGTGGTTGTGGACCTTCAGGTTTGGGGGCGTTCCAGCAAAACACAGTATATGCCATCTCGGCCATCACAGCCCCTTGGGATGAGCGGGAGGCAGCAGGGCACTTTGCCCCCTCCATCAGCATGACATAACTGCTGAAGGCAACCATGTACACTCTGCGAGGCTTGCCTCTTTTTTCCCCAAGTGTTACTTTATCACCCCATGGGGAGCGCGCGATTTCTTTGGATTTGGTGCCCGTTTTAATGTGTGGGCCAAGCAATGAAGTTGTGTCCTGTCCTCTAAGACACTGGGAGGCCAACCAGGTCCAATTGGGTGTGTGCGCGTGCGCCACCACAAATATTTTTATCTCAAACCAGCTACAAACTGACTACTTGTTTCCTTGCCCTCTACATTCACAGATTATGGATGGTTTCCGCCAGATGGGTTTCCCTCAGTGTGTTGGAGCTGTGGATGGCACGCACATCAAAGTAAGACCACCCAAGGGGCGCGGGGAAGAATTTGTGAACAGGAAGAGCGCATTTTTCATTCTCCTACAGGGAACAGTGGATCATTCGGGGAGGTTTGTGGACATCGTGCTGGGCTACACTGGAAGAACGCACGATGCCTTCGTTTTCAGGCACTCCTCACTCTGGCATGCCATGGAGGCTGGAAAGTTTGTACCCGGGAACCCGACCATCACCATAGACGGTGTCACCATAGGCCCAGTTATTCTGGGCGACGCTGCATACCCACTGTCGAGATGGCTAATGAAGCCTTACGGCAGACATCTCACCCCCAAGAAGATAGCCTACAACAGGGTGTTCAACCACTGTAGGAATGTTGTGGAGCGCGCATTTGGCAGGCTTAAGGCCAGATGGGGGTGTCTCTCGGCCCCTTTGACCGTCTCGGAGAAGAACTACCTCCCCGTGGTGTCTGCTTGTGTGGTGCTACACAACATTTGTGAGAGCAAAGGGCACCTTCTCCACCCTGTGATACAGAAGCCAGCCCCCTTGACTCTGAGACGCACCGACAGGGAGTCCCGTCCTCATGACTCTTCCAGGAGGATCCATGAAGGGGAACTGGTGAGGGACGCTATCGCCAATATGATTGCGGGCGACTGCAATTAGCTGTCACTGGTTCCCCCCCCTTTTTTGGAGCGTTTCCCCCACACAGCGAGGAGTGGGTCCTCCTTCAAGCTGTACCTGGACTATATTGACCTCTTGTGTTATTGGACGGCCATTTAACCCAAAATGTTATAACAAATAAATATTGCGTCTGTTTATTGAAAATGGTAATAGGTTTTATTTGACTGTTTTGATAAATGCGGATAAAAAAAAAACTTGGGGGGAAGAACGCTCCATTATGAACAGTTCTCATCAACAAACAAGTACATCGCTGGCCCGCTTGGGAAGGAAAAGCTAGGCCTCGATTTTCTTTCCTGCGCCAGGGCCCACAAAGTGCTCAAGGGCTATAAATTTGCCGTGGCTTCCTGGCCCTTGCGGCCTTGTCCTTCCCTCCCTCCTGCTCCTGGCTGGGAGCTGCCGTTTCGCTGCTCCCGGCTACGTTTGCGCTGTGCTCCCCAAAAGTTAGCTGTCGGGACCGGGAGGAGCCAGGAGGTGATTGGCTTGTTCCGCCCACGCCTGTTACCGCATCTGAAATATTAGACATGGCAGTGGCGCATAACCTTAGAATTGATATTATCTCCTGCCGCGCATTCTCTGCCCTGTCGCTATGTCGAGCCGCTTGCTCGCGATCCATGGCCATCTGTTGCAAGCTCCTCTCCTCGTGTTTGCGCATGAAGTCCAAGGTTGCCCTTGCATAGGCAAACGCCTTGTCCCGGCCCCCCGCTGCGGTTCTGTTCCTGCTCATCCTCAGGCGTGACAGGGGGGACATTCTCGCCGTGGGCATCTCGCTCTCCCTGTCCGGGCTAGTGCTGGGGCAGTCATCTGTTCAGAATAAGATTGAGAAGTCAACCTACTATCATTCGGAGCTAGGACACAACATGTATGAGCAAGTGGCGATTAGACAGCCTTTTTTGAAATCAAGGTACTCATAAAACTGTAGAAAGATAGAAACCACACAAAACAGTTGTCACGGTCATGTACCTTGCTTCATGTAAGGCTTCAGCCTCCAACTGGAAGGTTGCCAAGAAACTTTAAATGGCAGTCCAACAACAGGCAGAATGTTAAATGCCATTTTCCGGGCATTGCCCTAACGGATGCACAGAAACTTTAACTGTGAAGATAACAGCATGCTGAGGTTGTCCCGACCATGAAGGCTCGAAAAGTACAATGGGCATATCAAGGCCGCCGCGTAACGCCATGCTCTGAATCTCCAAACCTGTGGTGACAAATCATACCACGGTTATCCCGATGCAATATAAACTCCCCGCAGCAATATTTCGGCTGCAGGACACCTTAACTCACCAGCAGCCGTGGTGCTAGAACTCCCCGGTGCAGGAGTTTCAACCTGCACAGTTGTGGGGCAGCTGTTCTTGATCCCTGCTTAGAGGTAAAGCGAAATAGTTAGACCTTGCAGCAGGAGGCTATAAGTGGTTGGCCTGGGACAGAGCCACACCACACTGTTACAGTGCATTATTCCACTTTCAACATTCTGTGGAGTTGTGGGATTAGTAGTTTGCTAAGCCAAAGAGCTCTCTGGCTGAGAATTCTATATACCCTTCCCTAAACTACATACCACAGAATCCCATAGGATGCTGAAAGTGGAATGCTGCACTGTAACAGTGTGGTGTGGAAATGGCATTGTCACTTAAGTCCCACAAGGTTTCTCCTTTCGGAATTTCCTCACTCCTGCAAGCAAAGAATGGTAATGTAAATGGCCCTGATGTCACCTAGAGAGTGAAAAGTTCCCTGGAAAGTCGATATGCCACCCCTTTTGCTGCGAAAGAAGAAGTATTCCAAAGGAGCAGCAGGAGTGGTGGGCCGTTGTGGCCATGCACGTGATGCGCCCTACTTGCATGTGAGGCCTGCTCTCTGGGCCTCATCCACCTGTTATTTATTTATGTCCGTTTTCCTGCGTTGCCCTGAAACCACGAAGGGTTATTGTAGAGTAAATCCAAATGTAATGTACTGTAAACCCATGCAGCCTCACCTGATGACTCCCCATCATATGATGTTTGTTCAAACAGTTCCTGGCTCATCTGTTCGTCCACCCCTGAAAAAGGGAAAATCGGATTTAGTGGGCGCAAAAAATACATATAGGGGAAGGGAAAATCCCTCGACTCGCTGCCCTACATACCTTCTGATGCCGCGTTCTCATTCGCTGGTTGCTCGGGTCCCATGGCGACCTGCAAGCTCTAACGACTCTTGGAGGTTCGGCACTGCGTCCCCCCCCAAAATCCTGGATAGTTCCTCAAAGTAGGGACATTCCACCCTGGCTGCGCCCGTCCGTTTATTTTCCGCCACAGCCTCACGGTAGGCTGCACGCAGTCTTTTAGTTTTCGTCCTGCACTCCTCAGCGGTCCGCCTATGTCCCCTTCTAATCATTTCCCTCGCAATCTCCTCGAAAATTTCTATATTTCTGTAGGTAGCCTGGAGGTCCCTCTGGAACCTACGTTCACCCCAAATGTCCAGGAGATTTTTTATCTCCGTATGGCGCCAGGCCAAGCCTCTTGGCCTTATGAGCTGTCGCCTCAAAGGAAACCCTTCCTCCTCCACGCTGCAGTCACTCCCCTGCGTGTGCTCCCCGCTTTGCATGTTACCTTTGGGTTTTTTGTTCCTTTTGCAAACCTCCTTCCCCACTACACGTCCTCTCAAACAAAAAATGGCTCCTCCCTTTGTTTTCCTTCCTCTCATCGCGTTTCGCGCATGCGTCCTCCTGGCGCGCGGGAAATGGCGGCGCCAAAAAATCCCCTAGTGGACAATTTCTGGTACTGCAGCCGCGTGGTTTGTTAGTGGGGGCGGACGAGGGCATTCCTGCAGAAATGGCAGCCGGACCGGTTGAGGAGGGGCCTCGGGAGTGGTCGGAATTCGAGACCAGGGAGATGTTGGCCATGGTAAGGTGGTGTGGCGGTGTGTTGGAACTGATGCGCCCCCACACAAGGGGAGACGATGATGAGCACCTCCACACCGTTGCCCACTGCCTTACGTGACATGGCCACGAGAGGAGTGTGGAGGAGGTCCGGACCCGTTTCAGCGAGCTACGCGGACGGTTCTACGCCGCCCTGTGCTCCTAGCAACGGACACCCGCCCCCCCACACAAGGCCACCCTTTTTCGAGGTGATGCGTAGCCTGTGGAGGGCGGCGGGGAGGCCCCAGCTGGACAGCCGGTGGCAGACGTGAGTAAGCGCAACACACTGCGCCTGTGTGGCTATGGGAACCCCAGGGGAATGGTTGTCGTGTATCCCCCGCAAAGGGGGATGCACCCTGCCTGAGTAGAACCCACGCTGATTTACTGTTGCATTTCCATGGGCAGAAGACGTCATGCGCCTGGCCACCAAGCCCCCGTGGACACGCAGGGCATGCCAGGGATGGAAGGTAGGAAAACCTCTATTTTAGTGGCCCTTGGCTTATTTTTTCATTTCCCTCCTAACGCCCCAACAATCAACAAAGGACACACTAAAGTTTCCTCCTTCAAAAAGGCTGCTGTGGATGCGCACATGCCTAATCGAATTTCACCTTTGTTTTGGGCAGCAGACCAAGAGAACATCCCTCAACTGGAGCGGCCAGGGACGGATGTGGAGGAGCCGGAGGAGGAACACCCCTGTGCCCAGGAGTAGAACGTTCCAAGGCCAATGTTGAAACCCACAGCCCTTTCCCAAACGCACATCCACCCTGTACAGCACTTTTTTATTTATTTATGTAAATATGTAGTTATGAAAATATATTTTTTTGGAAAAAGGAAACATTTATTTATTAAAACATTTATTCTTTCAAGTAGGTGTGTGGCTCCTTGCATGTAGCCCTCCCCTGCAAAGCTGTTAGGTCAGCGTGGCGTCTGTGGCATGCCACTGTTTCAGTCACGGACCGCTGTGCAATTTGCCAGCCAGACAAACTGTTTTGCGTGTTTGGCGAAGTGGTGGAAAGGGCAGTAGTGTCAGCGTGGACTTTTCAGCTTGGATCAACACTCCGTGGGAAGATTTGCACTGGGAATGCGCACTCCCCGTGGATTTCCGATCCTGTGGAGACAAGGAGGGGCGTTAGTATTTATAAACAAAGCAAACAGTACGAACTGACAAAGGGAACTGCCTTGTTTTATAACTTCAGAGGGCAGATATTCACAGCAGGGGAGATAACCTTTCAGCTTTTGTGATATCAACAGCTTCAAGCTAATGTACAACAACTTAAATTTTGGAACAAGCTAGAGTGAAAACGATGTGGTAAATTGTGTGCCTATACAATAGTTCCAGGAACTGGTTCTCTGCCCATGGGATCCTCCCTCCCAGAGCCACATGGACTGATAAAGATGAAATGCTTGCCTCCCCCAAACAATGATGTGCGTTCCATTGCCCTATGGATCTCTGCCATGTCCAAGACAGCTAAAGAAGCATGGAACACCACTGAGTCTCCTGCCCTGGCAGGAAGATCATCCCCCTCTGCATGTGGCGGGGGGGGGTTCAGACAAACAACACAGCAGGCCCTTATGGGGCGTGACTGTATTAATGGCGGCCGCTCGAAAAATAACTACTGCCAGGGGTAAACAGAAGCCACTACCCCCCACACCCCCAGCCCGAGAATCTGGTTTAAAACGGAAGATTACCAAGGGCCATTTTTCTCTGGGGGCGCCATACAGTCCCCAGAGAAAAATAATGCGTTTATGCAGCCACATGTAGGCCCCAATAAACAGGAAAAAAGTTTCCCAGTAAAAGTTTGCACGGGGACCTCGTGCCGGAGCAGCACAGCAGCCATCCCCAAATTACACAGCATCCCGTCATTGCGCCATGATCCCGCTTCCAAAGTAACCTGGAGAACGGGTTTGGCGCAGTGGCTGCTTTGGACGTTCCCTCCCTTCCTACCTGCCCCCCTCCACAGCTTTCCCAATTTTCCCTAACCTTTAAAAGCATCCTGCCATGCCATCCTCGGCGAGTGTATCCACTCGCCAGCCACCACCTCCCCCTCGACCCCATATTTAAAATCAGGGCACCTTCGGGAGACACAACCCCCGGAAACCCGCAATTCACGACGCCGCACGGACAAAGGATAGCTAAGGGAAAAACCTACCTTCCTTTTTTTCCGTTCCTCGTCCCTTTGCTTCCTCCTTGCAGCCGCTGAAACCTTCCTTTTTTTCCGTTCCTCGTCCGTTTGCCTCCTCCTTGCAGGCGCCTCAGCGGGTTTGGAAAATGGCGCCGCCCGCTCGTGCTGGGGGCGGTCCTGTGGCTTCTGCTGACCACGCCTTGACCCTCCCTCTCTTGATCGCCCGCACGAATCAGGACGCACCGCTGCTTTCTCATGGAAACGTCGAGCGCGGATTGGAGGAAAAGACCACATTTTATCCGGTCTTTGAAAAGTGCGCGGAAATGCTGATTGGTGGCTCCCCCGCTCAGATTGTGGTGAGAAACCAAAAAGTTTAATGCGACCACATGCTCTCTAACATGTAAAAGGCAACCGATCAAGGTAGAACTGGGAAGCTTTAAAAACCCCGTGTGAAAAGGGCCTTAAAGATATTAAGAGGACTGCAAATACTAGGAATTTGGGGACTTTTCAATCAAATCCCTGACCCCACTGTCTTCTTTATACTTCGGTATACCTGTCAAGCTTCCCCTATATTCAAGGATTTCTCCATTTGCTTCAGCATCAAAGATATGCTTGATGGACAACTTTGTCTGCTCATCCTACTCTGGTTGACTACTTTTTAATTGCTTTTCATTGCAGCTCAAATAAAAAAAAGGCCATTATTCTGTAGCACACATTGGCTGGTATCCTATTAGTGGCATACACATGGTTTAAGTTTTTCCTTACATTTGCATATGCCTCTTTCTGGATTTTGTAGAGGTTAGTATTCCTTTTCTCCTTCAGCAGCATCCAAAGTCCTCTCTCCCAGATTTACCATACAGCCTCTAAAGCCCCTCACACAGTCATTCCATGCCTTGTGGAGAGCAGCCAGGATTGGAGAAATGTCTGGCTGTGTCCCCATAGCCAAATGATTGCCATCTGTTGGGACTGTTTTGACATGTGTTTCTGCATTGTATGGGGTTGGACTGGATGGCCCCTGTGGTCTCTTCCAACTATATGATTCTATGAAATGTGAAATGATTGTTGCTGTTGTGTTGCTGTTGTCATTTCCAGCTTATAGCTTCCCTAAGGTGAACCTATCATGTGGTTTTCTGGGGACTGAGAGTGTGTGACACACCCAAGGTTAGCCAGTGGGCTTCTATGGCTGAGCAAAGAATCATCCCCTAGTCTCCAGTGTTGTAGCCCAGTGTTCAAATCACTACACCATGCTGGCTCTCATGAAATGAACAAAGCAAGGCTAAGATCTCTGAAGGACCATAACAGATCTCAGTGCTGATGTAATCACTATGATTATATTTGGAGCATAGCCAGACACTTGCGTGATCCTTCCCATCCCCACAAAGCAGGGAATAACCATGTGTGTGTGTGGGTGGGTGGGTGCTTCAGAACTATCATGCTACACCAAACCATACAGCATTGCAACCAACATATTCTGCTTACAGAATTTATTATTATTATTATTATTATTATTATTATTATTATTATTATTATTTATTTGTATCCCACCTCTCCATATGGATCGAGGCAGCGAACAACTTACAAATAGCATGTATTTCGAAACATTTCTATACATGCCCCCAACAAGCTGTGTACTCATTTTACCGACCTGCGAAAGGATGGAAGGTTGAGTCAACCTTGGAGCCCAGCAGGATCGAACTCACAACCTTGTGGTTTGTGACTTGCAGTACTGGCATTTAACCACTGCGCCACCAGGACGCAGAATGACTGAGGTTCATTCACTATTCCAGTTGAAAAGATATCAGGTTAAAAAGGCACAAAAGCCCTGTCATTTTTATTTTTATTTTTTAACCTTCAAGTCAAATAAGATGGAAGGCAAGAAAACCACCCTCTGATCATTGCTGTCTTTTTCAAAAGGTAAAATAAACTGTAAGGAGGTCTAAATTTACCTGATTCTGGAGGAAGAGGGTACTCTTTCTGGAAGCCACCTTGGGTTCCACTCTGGGAAAAAGGCATCACACAAATGAAACAAACAAACAAACTCAACCTGCCAACCTGTGATTTGTGCCATGGAGGTAAATGTATTGGACCTGTGAATTTTACCTCAAATAGCAGATGAGTGCTGCTTCTTGTTGAGAAATCTGTGATGGCAAGAGGGTTTAAGTTCCTCCCACCATGTTCAATATCCAATACAATTCAAAGCAGGTGCCCCAAAATTCTCTTAGCTTTTAAAACAGCTTCATATCTAGCTTGGCTCTAATACTTTAGAGAGCTTCTGCTGACTGAAATAGTAGACCGTATTTGACCAAAACAGAACAAACATTAGTCTCTGACTTATTAGAACATAGTTGCACACATTCATATTTTGGGAATTTGTTTATATAACATTGCATTGCATTGGTGGCATTAGTGTCAACTAAACATGGTTGATAAAATCTTTGAAGTTAATCCAGTCTTGACCAGAATCCTCTTTACAACTTACACTTGCATAACTGACGTTTACATCAGGATAGGTACTTTGACAGATGTTGTACAAGGAGGTATCCAATTCTGTGCAGCCTAACAGTGTCAACCATAACTCTAACTCCAGACTAAATGGTCACTACTGGATGGCTTGGGATGTATGCCAGCAAATTTCCCATCACACCATTGTTTAGCTGCTAGCTATCACTCTCCCCGAGTTCCATGCACATAAGTAACTGATAGAGTTTTAATCTCCATCCACATTAAACAGGATCTTGGACCCTATGTATAAAAGACATGGAAGCTTGAATGAATACTTTGATTTTTTACAGAAGGGATGGAAAGATCACTCTGATTTTTGCCCATGTCACTTCCACATTTGATCATCCATAAACACTTCTCATCCCACCTTAAGTACTATTATTATGTTTCAAAATCCACATCTTAAAATATGTTTTGAAATAACTTTCTAAAACAAGAATTATGTTTCAATATTTGGAGAACAGTGAAATTTCACAGATAACTAAAATTCTACTCCACATTTTGGGGGGATGGAGGTCAGATTAGATCAGATCTATAGAATTAACAATTACAATTTGTCACGTATCTCTAAACTGATCCCCTTTTAGGAAAGGCAAACCATAGTTAGAGAGCCAGTGTGGTGTAGTGGCTTGAAAGCTTGACTGTGAGTCTAGAAAACAGTTCAAATCCCCACTTGGCCATGGAAACCTGCTAGGTGATTTTGGAAAAAATTACACACTCCCAGACCATTTCCACCTGTGCTATTATTCCACTTTCATCATCCTATGGAATTCTGGGGTTTGCAGTTTACTGAAGCCAAATTGCTCTGGCTGAGAATTTTAAATGTCTCTCCCTAAACTGCAAACCCCAGGATCCCATAGGATGTTGAAGTGGATGATAGCAGAAGAACAGTGTAGGGTGGAAATGGGCCCCAGCTTTACAGGAAGGCAAAGTTAACCCCTCCCTCCAAAACAAATCTTGCCAAAATCCCATAATGGTTTCCTTGGGGTTGCCATAAATTGTAAATGATTTGAAGGCACACATCATCATCATCATCAACAACAACAACAAACTATAGCTACCTTCCAATGCGTGCAGAAACAAATTGTGTATTTTTCAAAAATAGGAAAAATTTATTCTTTGTATTAATGAACATTAAAGGCTGGATATGGTGATATGAATTTCAAAAATGTACTGCAGAAATTTCTACTGATGTATGAAATGAGGGAAATTTGCCTTCTGCACAGAAGGAATTATTTTAGGTATTGTTATTCATTCTATCACTGACGTGCCATGGTGCAGTTTCTGAACTCCTCTACAACTCATAAAAAATATAGCCAGAAAAGCACGATTTGCTACAAACACTTCCAAAAGTAAAAGTGTGTGCCCTTCAAAGAAAAGTTCTTTGTATAATTCTTACTTTACAAACCAGTTTCCCCCCAAAGTGCAACACAACTACACATAGGAAAGCACAATTCAGGAACCCTTCCACACTACTCAGTTTTGGCACTATGATTCCTCTTTAATTGTCAAGGCTACATTTCCATGGAATCCTAGGTGTGTAGTTTGGTGAGGCACTGAACTCTCTGGATGAGAATTCAAATACCTCTCCCTAAACTGCTAATCCAAGGATTCCACAGACTGCAACCATGGCTATTAAAGAGAAATCATAGCATTGTCATTCTACAGTGTGATAGGGCTGCAGGTAAACAGGATAAGTTTGTCTTCAATATGGGGCATGAACTTCAGCTACCTATCTAGTCTTCCTGTTCAAATGTCCTTTTTGCATTTCATTTCTCACTGTTTATTTACCTTAGTCTTCATCCTTACTATTTTTTGCCATCACTGCTGCAGTTGGCCCAGGGGTCAGATCCAGAGTTGGGGAAAATTTTGAAACATTACTATTTGACCATACTAGCTGAAGGATTTTTAAAGTTGGAGTCTGAAGAAGCAGGTTGCCTAAATTTTATCTCTAATTCAATGTAAGGAGGTGTCCAATGTTCTCAAGATCCAGAGCCTGGGAAGGCAACTCTTTGAATCTCCCACAAACAAAATAGGCAGAATCTAGTGATTCCAATCCCAGGTGACCTTTTATCTCTGGGATTCTGAAAGATGTAGTCCAAAAAATTAAACTTTCCCAAGCGCTACCACATCCTTTCCCCAGGATCAAAGTGTGATAATGGGCTTCCCATTTTCTAGACTTAGCTAAAGGGGGACACTTCCTTCTTCAGGTAAACCACAAAGTTTTATAGTTCTTGAATTAATATAACTGTACTGATATGAGGTATTCTGACATTTGATAATTTGGTCTAAATTATGTGGAGGCTAGGAGCCAATCCACTTCCCCCAGACCCCTCTTTTACCCTAAAAGCTGGGGGGCTTTCAGGTCCACCTGCAATGCCAGTGTCTCCTTAGAATATGGGGGATTATACCTTTAAAGGAGACCTGGAGACCTGAGAGAGGAAAGTAATGGCAGTCTTTCACTGTATATACCAGCAGTAACTATAGAGAGGACTCCAGTTAAAAGTTAAACAGAGTATTTCATTTGGCTTGCCAGAACACACAGGAAATTAGGGATGGGATGAATCCCGAATTTTCCGAATCCAAATCTCTGGAAGGTTCTGGAAATCCATGAATCTCATGAATCTTGAATCTTTTGAATCCTTTTTTTTAAAAAGGGTTTTAAAAGCAAGGGAAAGAAGGATAATCTTGGGCAAGACACGCTCTCTCAGCCTTAGCAAAAGCCTAGGCAAAGGCAAACCTTCCTCTGAAGAAATCTGGCCAGGACAATTGTCATAGTTTCGTCTCAGGGAAATCCCCGATTGAAAATGACATGAAGGCCCTTTCTACACAGGCAGGAAAATGTGGATTAATCCCACATTTTTCCTGCCTGTGTAAACAGGACCACATATTACAGTGGAGAGATAATCCAGGTCAAAACTGGCTTTTCTTTGCATAGCTCCTTCTGGCATCCTGGGGTTTGTAGTTTGATCATGCACCAGTACACTTTGGCAGAGAAGGCTGTGACACCTTGTAAAACTACAAACCCCAGAATTGTGTCTGAAAGAGCTTTGCAAGGCAGTGATGCAAAGAAATGTTCAGCTTTCCTTGAAATCCCAAGAAGACTGTAGCTTCCAGTCAAGTCTCAAGTCCTGCAACAAGGAAGGCACTTAAAACACACACACAAACAAACAAACAGCCTCTAGTCCAATCTCAGTTCTTCACCCTGCAGTCTCAAGAGCCAAGTCTCCAGTCCTGCAACAAAGAAAGCACTTTCAAACAGACACACACACACACATACGCCTCTAGTCCAGTCAATTTTCTACCCTCAAGTCCTGCAAGGGACACTTAAGTCAAATCTCTAGGTCTGTCTGAACAATTCCCAATCCCTACCCTCCAGTCTCAAATCAAAAAATAATACAGATTAATGTATGCTCAATAAATGATTCTGGAGGCAGCTACTGTTCACCTTGTTTGTTGTAAGCAACACACACTCCTTCTATAGAATCAGCTAGAGTAGAATCCCATTTTTTCTCAACTCAAGTTTTTTGGCATTCATTGTTTACCACAGACATGCTGCTGCAACACAAGACCAAAGGTCTGTGTTTCTCCAGCTATCCTTTGCAACCTTTCCAATGGCAATGCTGCTTATAAACTTGCAGATAGACAGAGGAAAAAGAGGGAAAAGAGTTGAGAAACATAAAAAGACTTTCTAAAAGGGATCTTCAAAACAGGTTAACTGAAGTATTCATGTATTCAAGACACAGAAACTAAGGCCCTTTTCGCATTTAGGCTTCTTGCGCGAGTGGGGGAGGGCGGCTTGCGCAAGAAGCCTTCTCCGGGAGGCTGTCGCTTCCCCCCTCCTTCGTTCCGCACGCCAAGGAACCAGCGGGGAAGCGGCAGCCTCCCGGAGGCGGCGGCGGCGGCTCGCGCGTCCATCCCCCCCCGCGCGCGCAAGAAAGGAGCCTGTCCCTTCCGCACCCCCCGCTCGCGCGAGAAGCAGGAGCCGCTCACGCCGCCCCCGCACGCGCGCGAAGCGACAGACAGTCGCGCCCGCCCCCCCGCGTGCGCCAGGAGCGACAGACAGTGGCGCGGGGAGGCGGCGGCGCGGGCTTCTTTCTCGCGCGCGCGCGCGGGGGGCGACGCGACTCCCGCTTCTCGCGCCCCCCGCGCGCGTGAGAAGCGGGAGTCACGTTGCCCCCCGCGCGGGCACGAGAAAGGAGCCCGTTGCGCCGCCCCCCCGTGCGCGCGAGAGAAGCGAAGGCAGTCGCGCCCCCCCCCCACGCGCGCGCATGCAAAGTGGGAGGCTGTCGCGAGCAGCCCCCCGCCCGTGCGAAGCAGGATGCTCTCGCATCCGCCGCGCTAGCTCCCCTCCCCGCCCCTTCCTTCCGCACGGGCGGAGGGAAGGAGGCGCGACCCGGCCGCCTCCCCGACGCACCGCACTACAGGTGAGTGCGTGTGGGCGCCGGGAGCGTAGCGCGAGCGCGGGGTGATTTTCGCTTGAAAGCGAAAATCAAAAACCCCGCGCTCGCGCCGCTGCAGCCCCATGAGAGTGCCGGAAGTGGGAGTGCATCGTGCGGAGCGACGCTCCCACTCCCGCATGGCTCACGGGGCTATTTCGCCCGGGAAAGCCCGTGCGAAAAGGGCCTAAGATAGGAAGTGGCATCATGACAATCTTAGTCCCAGAACAGACCAAATAAAGCTGGTGAAGGGGAAAGTATGGCTGGCATGGCTTGCATGGAACCCCTGAACCCCTTTTTGCACTCTTTGGAACCCCCTGGGACATTCCCACAAGCTCGTAGATCCCCACACAAACTCAGTTGTGCTCTTCTGTCCCTCACCTCCCAATTCCTATCCCAAAATTACCCTGCAGAGGGAGGCAGCAGTAAGGAGAGACAGCACTAGGGGCACAGGCAGCAGGAGGGAGAAATGGCACTCTCCAAGGTGTGCAAGGCTTTACGCCGGTCTGCCAGCCAATCACCCGTACCCACGTTGGGTGAGGAAACATGTGAGGAGCAAGATCCTGTCCTGGTCCTGAGGTTTCAGGTGTCCTGGTCTCCCAGGTTTTCAGGCATCCTGGTCTCCGAGGTTTTCAGCTGTGCCAGTATCCAACAAACTGTTTGAGTGGCGGATTTGAAAGATTCTGTTTGCCCATTTTGGCACAGCGATTCAGATTTCCAAATCTCGAATCCCTGCCAAAGAGTCAAGGATTCGGTTGGCCCATCCCTACAAGAAATCAAACACTCTCAAGAACCATACAAGGCTATCAGAAAGTGAGGCATGAAAGGCTGGAGAGGGAGGGAGAGAGAGAGAGAGATTGGGTGCAAAGGGTGATAGTAACCAGTCTTGAAGCAGAAGACAAAGCAGAGTGACTCAGACAGCTAATCTGAGGGTAGCACAAATTAACAGAGGTTTGGGCACCACATAGAATCACAGAGTTGGAAGAGATCCCAGGGGCCATCAAGTCCAACCCCCTGCTATGCAGGAACACCCATCAAAGCATTCCCAACAGATGGCCATCCAGCCTCTGCTTAAAAACCTCTAAAGAAGGAGACTCTACCACACTCTGAGGCAGCATATTCCACTGCTGGACAGCTCTGACCGTCAGGAAGTTCTTCCCGAGGTTCCAGTGAAATTTCCTTTCCTGCAGCTTGAATCCATTGCTCCTTGTCCTGGTCTCTGGAGCAGCAGAAAACAAACCCACTCCCTCCTCTACCTGGCATCCCTTTAAATATTTAAACATGGCTATCATGTCCCCTTTTAAACTTCTCTTCTGCAGACTAAACATACCCAGCTCCCTAAGCTGTTCTTCATAGGGCATGACTTCCAGACCCTTCACCATTTTGGTCGCCCTCTGGATATGTTCCAGCTTGTCGATATTCTTCTTGAATTGAGGTGCCCAGAACTGGACACAGCATATTATGTCCAAGTACTACAATTTGCTGGGGCCAAAGCTGGGGTTTAATACCCTGTTTCCTACCCTGAAGGGGGTGCATAGACAAAGCTGTAATAGCTTTCCCATGAAACTGACAAAGGAGTCCAGAATGGACAGATTGCCTTAACTCTAGATGACAAAACATTGATGGGAGTCATGACAATCTCTTAATGCCTGGTTGGGTAGCAAGTCTAGAGAGGATTTCCATAGGGCAAAATTACAGTAGAGTCCCTGATTGCTTCACTTGTGTTGTTTCATTTTCCATCGTATTCGGGTGTGCACAGGCCCAGAGGTGTTGAAAGGATTATCACAAGCATTGGGTTTACCTGCCTAATCCTCTCTGAACTTATGACCTGACTATGTCTGAGGTCATCTTGTCTTGGCACATGCTATTTGTAAGTTGTTCGCCGCCTCGATCCATATGGAGAGGCGGGATACAAATAAAATAAATAATAAATAAATAAATGCTTCCAGCCAGTACACTTTCAAACATGTTTTCCAGCCTATAAATATGTTAAATTGTGAAAACAGCACATCCTGCAGAATGGGGGCGTAAGGTGTGGTAACACCTCTGTCAGATGGGACACACAGACACACAGCAAGCCCAAATATACTTCTGTTTTCCTCTGTAGTCCCTCTCAAAATGGCAACAGGAAGTGACATAGCATCACTTTCTGTCATAATTTTGAAAGGGACTGCAGAGGGAAACAGAGGCATTTGAGTATAGTATGGGGCTTTGAATGCTGGGGGGTGTTTTATGTGTTTCGACATGTTCCAGCAGCTTTCTGTGTAGTTTGGGGGGGAAATGTGCATTTAAAAAAGTGGGGGGGAGAGTTGGAAGACTTTGGGAGAAAATTATAAAGGGCTCCACAGGCTACTAAAGTGACCCATGGGCCACAATATGTCTATCTCTTTTAATGTTTTGTACACAATCCAGAGCACTTTGGTTTCCAGAAAGTTTAAAGGTACAATCAATCCATACGAATAAAATGGTATATTTCTATGGAGCACGAAACAACACCATGATATGGGATCAATGCGAGACATTTGCTGCCTCAGGCAAACACCACCCCTGCCTCTGTGCAGTTTTGGTACACAGCACAGAAATCACCCCAATCATTGGTCTCCTTCCCTGAAAAAAAATGCTAACAAAATAACTAACTAATAACTTGAAGCTCTTTCATGGTAGCTAATATCTGCACTCTGAGACAGTTATCTCATTCTGCATAATGATAGGTCTTACCATACCCTGCCAAGATGAAATCTATTCATTCATTTTCTGATCTAAGAACTTAGAAACATGAAAAGAACAGCATAATACAACATGGCCAGGGGATGGAAGAGACTGAACAATAACTATTGTTCTGTACCAGAGGCTTGCCTTATAAACATAGCAGATGCTATCAGAAATAATTAGGCTGATATTTGCTCTGAGTTACAATTGTCTTTTTTTCCCTCAAAGAGTCTTGTTGGAATCTAAGAGGGTGACATGAACCTCAAGTCTGCCTATGGGGCTTATTAGTTTATTTACATTCAGCTACCAAGGAGAGACAAGAGGAAACCTGTGAATAAGATTTTTTTCCCCATTTTAAAATTGATTGGCTGTACAAAACAGAACTGATCTCCAAATTCTAGCTCTAATTTAAAACACAGTCAGACTTTGGATAACTGGAGTGGATTTGGAGGGATAGCGTAGTGGTTGGAGTTTATGGAAACTGGTGTTTAAATGTCCAAAAAAATCTTCCCCCCTTGGTGTGCTTTATCGATTTTTCCACAGCAAACAGTAAAAGCAACAAGTTTTCTAGAACTCTGTACCTTGGCTCTGTTAATTACTAAAATAAAGATTATAGTCAAGAATTCAGAAGAAGACTTGGAAGGGTAGCTGTGAAGGAACTAGATAAGATCCACAAGTATAAACATATATTATTAAAAACCATATCAAAATCACCCAAGCCATTTGTTCTTGTTGCATGCCTTCAAGTCATTTCCACCTCTAAAGTGATCCTATCATGGGGTTTTCTTGGCAAGATTTGTTCAGCGGGGGTTTGCCTTTGCCTTGCTCTGTGAGAATGTGACTTTCCTAATTTCATCCAGTGGGTTTCCATGGCCAAGTGGGGATTTAAACCCTGGTCTCTAGAGCTGTGGTCCAATGCTCAAACCACAATGCCGTGTTGACTCTCCACCTAGGCCATAGTATTTCCAGTTTCTATATGGATGTGAAAGCTGGGCAGTGAAGAAAACTGATAGGAATAAAATCAACTGACTTGATGAGTGATGCTGGAGAATTGTTCTATGGATACCATGGACTGATAAAAAGACAAATGAATACATTTTAGAGTAAATCAAACCTGAAGTCTCATTGGATGCTAAGATGATTTAACTGAGCCTGTTATACTTTGAACCTATCATGAGACAATTTTATTATTGGAATAGACGACAATCCTTGGTAAAACAGAAGGCAGAAAGAAAAGAAAGAGACCTCACTTCCAGGGGGACTGATTCAATCAAGGTGTTCCTTCAAGAAAGCCACGGCCCTGAATTTGCAAGAACTGAACCAGGCAGTGAATGACTGGAGTTCTTGGAGGTCACCATAGGTAAAAGTCAACCTGATAGTAAATAATAACAACAAATGATAGGGTTAGGGAAAGTACAACTCAGAGGCCTTATCAATCCTGCGGGGCCCTATTCTACAGGGTTTTGAAGTTCCCAAAGCTTGTTCATGTATCTTTTTGTGTGTGTGTGAAGTGACTTATTCTGCTACTCAGTGCCAACACATACTTTTTAGTTACTTTTTAAAACACTTAATAGGACAAAAATGATCAAAATTACCCTCAAATAAGGCATCCAAAAGAAATGTTTTAGGAATAATAAGTAAATGTTACTTGTTTCACACAAAAGTAATGATGTAATGGTGCCACCAGTCATTGCATTGATTTAAAAAAAAAAAACTGCCACTGGTAGCACTTAATTCTACAACACATTATTCCTACTGCCTTACTTCCAAGTTCTACAAAAGAACACATGATGGATTGTTAGCACTGGACCAAAGCAGAACCAATTTTGACTGCTTGACAGACAGGTGCTGATGTTAGTGCCAGAACTCAATGGCCTGAGACTACAAGCATCTGAGACCAAATAATTCACTGGACAAGATAGTAGCCATATTATCTGTCTGAAGGGAGTAGGGTATGGCAAGGCAGCAGTGTGTGAATCTGTAATGTAACTTGATCTGCATTCAGGACATCAGGCATAGTATTATTACCATGCCATACCCCGGCAATCTGCGATAAAGTATGATTGACTATAAATACTGTTTAATTGGCATGAAATAAATACAAATCTTGCACTTAAATATAAATCTTGCACTTATGGATGAAAGCCATGTGGACAGGAAAGAACCCTGGCTGGAAAAGCTAGGACAAAGAACCTCAGCATGGCCAGGTCAAAAGTTTGGGAGGATCAGTTGGAGAGCTCAACCTAATGCGTTTCAGATGGTCCTCTAAAGTATCCAAGCCTAGGGAACAATACTGAATGAAGCTGCTAGAGGAAACATCCAAAAGATTGATATCCTGTTACCTCTTCCTACGAAAATTGTCCTTTGTTCCCTCACCTTTCCAGTCATTAAGATGCTATCATGATTTCCCTCACTGCTTTGCCACCTGCCTCACAGACAATCAGAGCCTTCCAGACCCCTTTTGGCAACATTGCCAGAGAGCAATTAACACATTTCCCTTCGGTGCATAAAATGGGTATTTAAACCCCTGCAAAACCCCGGCTTTTAGTACTTTAGTACTTTGGGCACACACTGGCATGTTAGGCTGCATGAGGACCTCCAGATTCCTGTTCATTGTATTACCCTTAGACCCTACAGTGTGAGACATCTCACCTCAATCCTTTTCTTTTTCAGGAATGGTAATTACTGTATTTGCCTGCGTATAAGGCACACTTTCCCCCCAAAAAATGCCTTCTGAAAATGGGTTTAATCTTATACACTGGCAAATACAGGTAACTCTTGTAGACGTAAATACAGAGGAAAGTGATAGGGGTGAAAGGGGTGTTTGAACAAGTGCCTGGTGGGGAGAAGTCCCCGGCCAGGCAAAAAGGAAAGGAAAGGCACCTTTCCTTTCCTTTTTGCCTTGGCAGAGACTTCTCCCCATCAAGGCAAAAATGACAGGAATAAAGGAGAAAGGAGCTCCCCCCCACCTTTCCTTTTCTTTTTGCCTTGGTGTGGACTTTTCCCCACTCAGGTAAAAAATGACAAGAATGGAGGAGAAAGGAGCTCCTTTGCCTTCCCCAGCTTTCCTTTCCCTTTTGCCTGGTGGGGTACTAAAAACAAATTCCTAAAGAATACAGTCTGAAAATAGGGTGCGTCTTATACGCTGGTGCAGCTAATATGCCAGCAAATATGGTATCACCTGCTTCATCCCAAAGTCTCCACTATCCAACTTTCCCTCCTTTCCTTCTAACTTTATATGGTTCATGAGACCGCTTTTGCATGTGTTTGTGATTTTTCCCAATAAAGACATACTTTTGACTCTCAACTGGTGTCCTACAGTTAGTACTACTATACACAGGTGAAAAGGTCCTGTGGTTACCTCTCCCCCTACCTCCAGGCTTCCTTTGAGTTATAATTCCCCACCTTTCTAAGGAGATGCTGCCACTGCTGGAGGACCTCAAGGTCCCCCACCTTTTGGGGTAACACAATAGTATTTGGCAATAGCAGAGGTGTAGCAGCCCACCTCAGCCATTTCTTCTGTATCCCTCACAGTGTTCCTCCCCTAAAAAGGGACACGATCAGGATGCCCAGTTTGTTCCATGTAGCTGCCTTGGGAGCAAGGTGGGATATAAATAAAATAAATGTATACATAAAACAGAACAGAGAAGGGAGAAAGAAAGCATGCCTAAATCCATAAACTGTAGCACGTATCAGTCTCCCTACCTCTCAGTTGTCTGTATTTGGGGGGCCCTTCTCTTCGGCCATGTGGTAAGAACAGTTGGGCAAGATCCTACTGTCAGTTACCATATATTTTTTGCTATCTACTTAGAATCATAGAATCATAGAAATTCAGAGTTGGAAGAGACCACACAGGCCATCCAGTCCAACCCCCTGCCATGCAGGAACACCCTCAAATCAATCCCGACAGATGGCCATCAAGTCTCTGCTTAAAAACCTCCAAGGAAGGAGACTCCACTACACTCCGAGGCAGCAGATTCCACTGCCGGACAGCCCTGACTGTCAGGAAGTTCTTCCTGAGGTTCAGGTGGAATCTCCTTTCCTGCAGCTTGAATCCATTGCTCCTTGTCCTGGTCTCTGGAGCAGCAGAAAACAAGTCCCCTCCTTCCTCTACGTGGCATCCCTTCAAATATTTAAACATGGCTATCATGTCCCCTCTTAACCTCCTCTTCTGCAGACTAAACATACCCAGCTCTCTAAGTCTATCCTCATAGGGCATGGCTTCCAGGCCTCTCACCATTTTGGTCGCCCTCCTCTGGACTTGCTCCAGCTTGTCTGAACTTTTCTGAAGTAAATGTTTCTCTTTTTTGTGGAATTCCCTTTCCACCTCTCAGCAGTCTCTGAGGATCACAAAAATGAGATTGAGGCCACTCAAGTCCCATCCCTACCCTATACCAAGAATGGATCCTCTAATCGTTAGGCAACTGTCTAAACAGGAGTAATGAGAATAAAGATACTTGTTGAATAAGTGGCACACTTAGGGACCAGTTGTTAGACAAAAGGATGTGATCACACAGAGTAGCAATACCCAATCATACTATTTACAAACAGTACTATAAATGATGAGTCAAAGAGGTCCACAACAGTGTTACTCAAAGTGGTGGTCCATGGATTGCTGCCATCTCATAAGACATCAGCTGCCAGTCCACAGTGATTTTCGGGACTTATGGTACCAGTCCTTGCCATATTGGAGGGAAATGGCTGGTCTACCATATCAAAGTAGCTTGAGATGCCCTGGATCACAATACAACAAACAGAAGAGATTAAATTGCAGGCATATCTCAAGTTAACAAAGCCTCTGACAGAGAAGCTCTTTTCTACAATTTTTTTAATGTCTACCCCGCCCCCTTTTCCTCCTTTTTCTCCCTCTGGCTGGCAACTGTCATTAGCAGCATTAACATAGGGAAGATGGCCAAGGAGGACTGGAAGAGCACAGGCTTTAGGCATCAGGTTGCAGCAGGATGTCTGCAGAAAAGGGTGCAATAAATGCTAGGAACAAAATGGATTCTGGTCCAGCTGATCCTACCGCGGCTGTATGTGCCCACCTACAAGAGGCAACATAAAGAACTATTTCTAGAATCCCTTACTGAGTATGCATAAACAAAACAGGGAAAGAAGAGGAAAACAGAAGCCTGCCTTATCAGCTCCTTCCAGCATGTTAAAAAAAACAACAAATCTGTGAATTTGGCCACCAAAATTGAAATCATTAAAGAAGTGGAAACCACTGAAAGAAAAAAAAACACAGCTCACATGAAGAAGCCACAATGTGCTCTCCTTATGGAAGGCTTACTTGACCTGGTTGTTTCATTTCACATATGCATAGTGTAAGTTTTGAATAAAAAGTTTGCTGCAACTTCTTGATCTACCCTTCTTAGAACCTATTCCTTTGCCTTCTGTGATATTTCTGCTTCTGGTATCAGATTTCAGGAACACATCTACTTAGTTAACTGAGGTGTACTTGTTTATGATATGATGGCAGGCATGTTTATTTTCATTCCAGTAGTGCATGAACCACAGGCAACTTTTGAGAGTAAATGTGTGTTTATACTGTATATTCTCCTGGAAAAAAGTGTTGTACACACATATTCCCTTTTTTCACAAAACACATAAAGTTTTTTTCATAAAACTCCCATTCATGTAATTTTGGGGGTAAAACAGTTTAAAATGCAAACAATCTCAGCGTGGCTGACTTGTTTTCCAGTTGGTATTTCAGCATATTCATTGCTATCAACTATGAGAAAATGTGTGACTACTGTTAAAATCCTTACTCGCATCATTAACTTTCAGTTTGCTGCTGCTGTAAAGACCGCATATTCTTACAAGCTTGGCCTAAGAACAGCTTGTTTGAAGAATCTACTTTTGGCTTCCCTCAGCATGATTTATTTACTTTTTGCATCCTTGTCCCTTTGAATTTAAGGAAAGGCTTTAATTACATTATTTTAAGTATAGTCAGCATCAGAACTGAAAGGATATAGATGTCAGAAAACCTTTCATACCCAATCTTCTTGGGTATCCCATCTGCATATTTCATACAGGCGTGTGAAGTTTTATGCTTTCTTCTTACATGGAAATTTGACTAATTTACAAATTTTCCCCATTGCCTAAAGCATGTTTGCGCATTTCAGCCACATGTGCTTTAAAATATGTGTGTTGTTGGGTGTGCACAAATGTGTGATTGCTCTGGGCAAAGTGCATGTTTTCTTGCTACTAATCTCAAGAGGTGTAAAAATGCTATATTTATTGAGACTGGTGAGTCCAAGGAAATTCTTTCCATCCCTAGTGTACAGTTAGTCATCACTGTATGCTGGAAACATCCCCCAAGTTGTCTCTAATCTTGTGCTTTCCATGCCACCCTAGGGAGAAAAGCATCCTACACTGGGAATTATCTTAATAAAAGAACTGGAGGAATCTGTGGAGCAGAAAAGATGAGACACACATAGCATCTATTTCCTCACACAGCATGTCCTTTTCTACCCTGTGTTAGTATACAGAACAACATGCAACATTGATGAACACCAGCTGCCATGAAATCTGTGAAAGATCATTTGCTTAGGTGTTTTCTTCTGTGTCTGTGTTTACAGCTGGTGCATTTTTAAAAAGGTCAGTCTGTGTTTGGGAGATTCCACTGAGACCCCATCACTGTGGTGCACAGAACACTCAAGAATCTACGCATATAGATGATAAGGGCTGCATCCAAAAAGAAAGGTGGTCTTTAAAAGTTAGACTTGTAGGGCAATATTCACATGTTCCTTGTCAAAACCAGCAAGCCATTGTCCCACTAGGGACTTCTTCTAACTACTACCCAAGGTGTTCTTCCTTATCTGGAAGAGTCCTCATTGGATGATAAAGGACAAGAAGAGCTTGAGGAGGATGGTCCCCAGCTAGAGTTGGAGGAGGCTGGCAGCCTGTTGTGCCAGAAGCAGAGCCCAGTCCACCCAGGCAGCACCTGTAAACTTGGGCCAATTCTGCATTAGACTATTAGAGTGCTATTATTCCATTTTCAACATCCTATGGAATCCTGGGGTTTGCAGTTTAGGGAGGGGCCTCAAAGGTCTAGTGTAGAAATGGCCTTGGAGGAGGAGAGAAGACTCTGCACCCTGTCATCCACCATGCAAGGAACAGAAACACCAGAGATGCTCTTCTCCATCTTAAACAAAGTTAACAAAGCCAACTGAACTAATTTATTAGTCGCTATAAATTAACTCAGTCAATAAATTAGCTCAGTAAAGGCCATTCTGGTGCTGCAGACAATAGATCTAATACACTTGCTAGTAACCTGATGTGATATCTTTGGCTTGAATTTGAACTAATCTCTCTGGCAATTTCTTCTTGGTTTTGGACTTGGCTCAGGACTATTTGCTCTTTTGTTTGACTTTGGACTGTCTACATTATGCTTCTGCCTCTCTAAATGCTATTATCACCCTGGGACTGGCCTGGCTTTTCTGTGACCAGCCTTTGCAGATTGGGGTGTCTGCTCTTGGGTGCTTGCTTGCTTTAAAACAGGACACAGAGATAGCAAGAGTCCTGTGCAGAAGTCCATTACAATTTAACTGTCATCAACCCCAGGACTCCCTAGTGTTCTACAATAGCAGTGCCACAGCCATTCCCTTGCTGGCGGAGAACAGAGTTGTTCCCATAGCAAGCATCTTATGCTGAGATTCACCAGGGTCCTTGTGAGGTCTCAGTGAATGATGTCATTATTGTTCATCTGATTATGGAGCATAGCAAGTCACTTCTCTGATTTTCTCTGCTCTCCATCAGCAACGAGATGGCTGGGAGAAATAGTCTATTTCAGCACAATGGGGAGTCTGGGGTGCTTTGGATGTTGCAGAAGGAGGAAAAGAATATCACTCTTCACTATCATCCCAAAAATACATATGCCAGTGTAAGGAAGATTTCCATTAACAGGATTCCAGGCTCTGTATGTAGGATCCTTTGGGGCACCAGAGAAGTTAAAGTGGTGTCAAATTGCTAGAAACTATGCAGTGTGGGTACACCCAAAAATTGATTTACTGGCTTTTAATATTTATTTTAATCTTCATGCCACAAGATGGGACTTCTTCGTCCCTGACAATATCATTTTGTTGCAGAATCCACACAAAAGTAAATCTACAAGGTAGGTATGGTACAAATTTGTTGCCTGACATGCCAATCTTTTCCACAAGTTTCAAACTTTTGGCATGTTAAGGTCAAGTCAATGTGTATGCTTTTAAAGGAGACAAAAATGACTGGGGAAAAATTGTCTCAAAAGAGCTATTGCCTTTTGCCATTGAGATATTTATCTCATCCCAGTCTAACATACTGGAACAAAAATACCATTCCTAACATTTGTTGGCAAAACAAGATGCTGAAGAACAGAAGTGTCATACTCTGGGTGTCAACAAGTTGCCACCATTAGGTGGAGCGGGGCAACACTGACACTCTTACTGGATTCATTTATTTCAAAAAATGTGCATGAATTTGTGCCTCTAACCCTAAACCTAATGCTACCCAGAATGCCAACACTACTGTTAACCATTAGTACATTAGCATTCTTGTTGTTCTTAGAAAATACCTTACAATTCATTCCCTGTATGAGTTTTAAAAACCTGGTGCATGGAGCTTTTCTAAAAACGTAAAAGTCTCAGAATTTGGCTCCATATAAAATTTTAAAATGGAATATTTTCACACTGTGAAACTAAGTCCTAGATCAACCTAATATATGTCACCTCCCAGTTTTTATTATTATAACAATCATTTTAAATAATGTTTTGATTATTGTTGTAAGATTGTTTTCACAGTAGGAGAGACTGGATGGATGGAAGGATGGGTAGATATAGTAGGAATAATAAAAAATATGATTGTATGAATTCAGATTCAGGGCTAATTAACCTCTAGCTTGATGAGGGCTGGCTCTGCCATTAGGTAGATGGAGAAGGATAGCTATTATAGTCCGTTGGCTGTTCTCCCAAGCTCCCTCTTCATTTCTGTCTATTGGAAGATACAAAATTTTGTGTGTATTACACAGTGTAACCTATCCCTTAGATTGGTCTGTTATTCACAGATGTGGTGAAGGAGCTATTTCACTGCCACTGTTCAACTGGATGTTTAGTCACCACCTCTATATGTGATGAGGAAGGGCACACCATCTGGTCCTTTACCTCAGACAGCAAAATACCTTGGACCAGTCTTAATTTTTGTACTCTCCAAGATGGTTCAGCTTCAATCTCAATTTCAAAAAGGTATCAAAAACATTTTAAAATATTTTAGAAATAATATTTGAGTAATAAATATTCGGAAATACATATGTTCAATGACAAAGTATTTTAGAATATGTATTTAAATATTAGTTCAATGAAGAGATGTTTAAAATGCAGATCTAAATAAACTTTCTAGGCAGCTCGGCAGATTTATGTGGAAAAATTCAGAATATATTTACAGATGAACTCATGGGGAAGTAAAATTAATCAGAAACAGGTTTATTTTACCATATTAGAGCTGAGCTTAAATTTCTTACAGTACTTTACAACAGCATATCTGGGATTCCCCCCCCCTGTTTTTCCTGCAGTCTTAGACCACTTTGCAGAATTTTGTCACAATGTCCTCCACCAGGTTTTGTAAGCTGAAGTTATGGAAACATTCCTAAAGTGTTACAAAAGTACAGTTGTCCCTTCACTGTTGTGAGGGTTTGGGGTGCAGAACCCTGGCAAAAGTGGGAAACCCTCAGGTATCTACCCCTTCCATTCTCTTCTGGGGCTCCCCCCTTCCCATTCTAGCACCAAAGGAAAGGGAATGGGGGGGTTGGGGATGGCTCACACCAGCCTTCCTTCCCCCTCTGGAGGAGCCACTACCATTCCTATGCATTTTGCCCCAGCACTGAGAACTCATGCAAGCCTTCCCCCCACAATTCCTTTCCATTTTGCCTTGGCTTGAATTCTCTGCACTAGGGAAAAATGCATAGGAATGGCAGGGGGAGATCTGGAAGGAAGAAAGGAAGGCTCAGGGGAGCTTTCCCCCACCCATCCCTTTCCCTTCCATTTTGCTTCTGCTTGAGTTCTTTGTGCTAGGGCAAAATGCATGGGAATGAGAGGAGGAGAATGGGGAGGAGGCATGCATGCTCTCAAATAATCAAATTCACAAACATCAAATCTAAGAATGTGAAGAGATAACTGTATATTAATATAAAATTACCATATTTACAAAAATATGTTTTTTTCTTGAAGTTGACATATCCTTCAATATATTTTTTTCCACAGAGACAGTGTCAGAGTGTGGTCAAGATGGCAAAAAAAAAAAATGGTTTGTTTGTTTTAATGGGAAAGAACATACAAGCTAGGAAGTACTGGGGAATTGAGAGATTTTTAGTAATAAGTCTCCCAATCAGCAGCGTATTTAGTAAATGCACAAATGGAAGTTGAACAAATTACCAGCCCCACTTAATCATCTCCAGCCCAGACACACTTAATCTAGTTCAAAATAAACACAAACAGTTTAGTTAAAAATATGTAAGAAAAGGATTTACTCATATAATCTTGTGCATAGTTTACACAGGTTCAAATTCTTGAAGAAAGGTAGGATGAAAATAAGAACTCACATGCTTACAAGAAAGCATGCTTGCTGGAGGATCAAAGACCACATGCTTGCAGGGAAATCAAAGAACAAAAAAAGGGAAGAGGAAGAGAACATTCAAGGGGAAGTGGGCGTTGATCAAACAACAGGAAGTTTACTCTAGGCAGTCTCCCCTGTGCCTACATGCAAACTAACTAGCCACTTAATTAAACATGCAAAGGTTGCCACTTCTAACAGGAAAGACTGCATCAGTTTATCTCTGCCTGAGACTTCTGGGAAGGGCAAGATTCCATCTCCACTCCTCCTCTCTCCCCCTGCCGAGTAAACTTAATGGAAACTAATTTTGTACTTTGATGTCAGATTGCAGCAACTGAAGTAAGTCAAAAACAAAAGGGTTGAAAGTGGGAGGAGGAGAGAAAAACGGACATTTTTGTAAAAGATCCTAAAAAGTAGGATGACAGGAGGTTAATCAAACTGCCCGTGAAATAACAGTGCAGTTGAAAGGTATGCAACATCTATAAAATAGACATTCATGCATAGCTATAGCAGTTAGATTTTTTGACCACTGAATAATAGATAGTCATTGTTTTTCTTTCCAACATTGGAGTATAATATTACTTTTCCCAACAACAAAAGTACAAGGGAAACATCTAACTCAAGGTAGTATGTCCATTTACTATTGTGAACTGGAACAAAATCACTTCTGAATAAAAAGGGAAAGGCCAGCTTGCATGAATTAGTGGACCCAATGTTACACGCTCTGCTCTGCTGTGCTCTACTCTTTTTCCAGGAAAGCTAGCATCTTATAGGTTGTTTGAGTATTGGACTACAACTCTGGAAAGCAGGGTTCGAATCCTCTCTCAGCCTTAGAAATCCACTGGGTGAGCTTGGGTGCATCACATAGCCCCAGAAAACCCCATGATAGGTTCACCTTCGGGTCCTGCTGGGAAATGATTTGAAGGAACACAACAAAAAAATTGCCTCCCAGCCATAGCCAATGGTCATGCTTGCTGAGGATGGTGGGGGTTGTAGTCCAGGCCAACTGGCATAAGATTGGGAAAGGCTTCTCTACCACTATGGCAGACAGCTCTTTTCTTTTCTTTTCTTTTCTTTTCTTTTCTTTTCTTTTCTTTTCTTTTCTTTTCTTTTCTTAGTAATCAGCTGCCCGTGGATCATTAGAACTGATTGACAGTACATTCTTAACCAAATTTATTCCCTAACATTCACATAGACTTACTCCTAAGTATGCATATTAGATTAATTTGGCATGGCTTTGGCTTCAACATGTTGTTTTCTGCTGATGGTTTAGCTTTTGAGGAGGAATGAGAAGAAGGCTGGAGATAGCAACTGCTTCCAATTCTGCAAGCCTCTCATAAGATCAATATCCAGTTGTGTGAAGGGCATGGAACTGAGCAGGGTGGGGAAGGAAAGAGATTGATTTGCAAGACTGAAGAAGGGAGAATGAGAGCGCTGAGCTAATCAGAATCCATCCTGCTGATTGTGGCAGAGAGACTGAGAAAAAGAGGTTGTGCAGACTCTAGGGGTTGCACTGCAAATTAATCCCTTGAAACTTCTCTTTTCTCTTTTGAAAAGGGAAACCCTGCAAGATTTTGTCCTTCTGCCTTGTATTTGGAAAAGGGAAATTAGAAAAGGTCCGCACTATAAACACATACTTCACACTGTCTCCATTTCCCAGCCCATTTTCTGATATAAGTCTCTAGATGACGACCACCATAAGCTTCCTGGGTGTAAAATGGTGGTGAGAATCTACCAGCCTCTGAGAGGAACTCTGAGAGCTTGGACAATTTATATTTTTGGACTGCACCTTCCAGAATCCCCCCATACAACATGATCACTAGGAAATTCTGTGAATTGTAGTCCACAAAACAACTTTCCCAAGATCCAAGAGCTCCATTGTTATTTTATACTGCTGCTCCCCTCTCCCAAATGTTAATGGTAAGCCTGCATTCATGCATCAAAAATTCGCACATTAAAAATACTCCTCCACTTATGCTGCAGGGTCCCATTTTTACACACACCTAACTCTGCCCAATTCCCTACAAATAATTTTCAGCTCAGCACTAATTAAAAAGTACGTTGGGGTATTCCTGTACTCATATTTCCAATGCTGGAGAAGATGAGAACAGAAGGCAAAGCATGAAAACAAAGAAGATTGGCAGGAGTGGAGTCTCATTCTTCTAGGTATGTTTGGAAAGAAACTGACAGCTGAGTTCAGCAGAAGGGACAAGGTGTTGCTGAATGAATGGGATCTACAGTGACATTCCTACAGTCTGTCGCTGCTGCTGCCACTGCTGCACAGAAGCTACAGGAGCAGGTTTACAGAAGGATAGTGCAGGTGGGATCATGGGAACAGCCCGCTATGTACAAGGGTCCAGCACTGCTTATGAAGGCAAAGTGCTACCTAGATGTTTTAAGGCTGAATGCTGAATTTCCCAGAGCATTGGTGGCATCTTGGCATCCAGCCTGGCATCTAGCCACTTTCGTCTTCCAATGCTGCAGTGCAGAATTCACTTTTCACAAATGAGTCAAGTAGAAAATCAAGAAGGATATGGACAAGCTGGAACATGCCCTGAGAAAGGCAACCAAAATGGGGATGGGTCTGGATACCGTGCTCTATGAGGACCAGCTTAGGGAGCTAGGTATGTTTAGCCTGGAGAAGAGAAGGTTCAGAGGTGATAGAGGTAAATATTTGAAGGGATGTCATATTAAAGATGGAGAAAACTTGTTTTCTGCTGCTTCAGAGATAAGGACACAGAGCAATGGATTCAAACTACAGGAAAAGAGATTTCACCTAAACATCAGGAAGAACTTCCTGACAGTAAAAGCTGTTTGACAGTGGAATATGCTGCCTTGGAGTGTGGTGGAACCACCTTCTGTGGAGGTTTTTAAACAGAGTTCAGATGGCCATTTGCTGGGGGTGCTTTGAGTGTGTGTTCCTGCATGGCAGGGAGTTGGACTCCAAGGCCATTATGGTATCTTCTGACTCTATGGTTCTGAGATTCTTGGCTTCTATGAATATTTCTCCCACCCTTTTGGCTCACAAGTGTGTGCATTAGGTTTCCCAGGTGACATGAGGGACCGTGTCTCTGTAACTCTACTCTGCTTTGGTTAGACCTCATCTTGAATACTGTGTCCAGTTCTGGGCACCGCAATTCAAGAAGGACATGGTCAAGCTGGAGCAAGTCCAGAGGAGGGCGACTGAAATGGTGAGGGGCCTGGAAGCCATGCCCTATGAGGATAGACTTATGTTTAGTCTGCAGAAGAGAAGGTTAAGAGGGGACATGATAGCCATGTTTAAATATTTGAAGGGAAGCCATGTAGAGGAGGGAGTGGGCTTGTTTTCTGCTGCTCCAGAGACCAGGACAAGGAGCAATGGATTCAAGCTGCAGGAAAGGAGATTCCACCTGAACCTCAGGAAGAACTTCCTGACAGTCAGGGCTGTCCGGCAGTGGAATATGCTGCCTTGAAGTGTAGTGGAGTCTACTTCTTTGGAGGTTTTTAAGCAGAGGCTGGATGGCCATCTGTCGGGAGTGCTTTGAGGTGTTCCTGCATGGCAGGGGGTTGAACTGGATGGCCCCTGTGGTCTCTTCCAACTCTACATTTCTATGATTCTATGAACTTTAACTGTTGTGTAGAACAACAAATTTCAGTAGGTGAAATCTCAGCAGCTGAACTTTCCTCTTCTAACTATTAAAGGGATAGAAGCTATGTTTCTTATTTTTCCTGGTATCCCTACTGTACATGAGAGTAGAGTGTGTATGTGGCAGGTTAAATATGAATCAGGGTGCCTGCGTTTTTAAATAGTTAATATATCCTGGAAAAGGAAAATTTAACATATAGTACCACCAGACAGAACTACTCAACATTTTCTCTCTCACTCCACCCCCTGAAAAAACATCTTTCAAGTTGCTGATTCCTTCCCCACTCACACACACATGCAATATAGCCATTCATCTTTGCATCTGGCTACAAAAATATAACTGTACACTTCTCTGTCTTTCCCTGCTCTCTACTGGCCAGTAAATGGCTATGTTAGGGGTGCAGCAGCTGAAAGGTGGAGGAGGTTAAGGGAGAAGGCATTCCATAGGTTCACCTAGTGGAAGGTTAGGCTACATGTCTGTTTTCAGAGATATGTTAACTAGGAAAGATGCAGGAGCCTGGGCCCATATTTAACCTCACAATCTTTGTGTGCATACACGTACATAAATAACCAGTAGGTTGACCACACGTTTTTAGAAAAGTTTCTGTTTTGCACTACAGTTTTCAGAATGCTCAGTGGCTGAGGAATTCCAGCATTGTGGTTAGGACTGCTAAGAGAAGTAAATAACACAGTTCCTATTCCTTTAATGACTGAGTAAAAAACAGAATTTCAGCAGGTGTTGCTCTCATGACAACACAAGAAATACTGATAATACACAACAGTGGTGTGGAATAATTGCAGTCTGCATCAGTGAGAGGCCTGCCTTCACTGATGAAACCAAGAACCTTCAAGGTGTTGAGGATATGGCTGCGTGTATTGGCCTAATTTGCCCTATTCACTATTTTAACTGCAATCAATCATCTCCAGTTGACTTGCTATCTGGAGGGCAGGAGAAGATCTCATGTATTTGGCAAAAATTTATTCTGACAGTTCAGCTCCACCTCCAGGGCCATCCCTACCATCAGGTAGAGGAAGGTGGTTGTCTCAAATGCTGGGTAGGATTGAGGGTGTAGCACCACCAGCAGTGCACTGCTTTTTCCCTTCTGTTGGAAGCTATATGCTCCAGAGCTATATGCTCCAGTCCACAAATTAGCCATCTGCCCTCAAGCACATGGGACGACACTGTCATATCACTTAGTGAAAAAGGTAAGAGTTGGTAATTCTTGTTGGTTTCTGAAGAAGGAATGGAGGAAGATATCATTTTGTCCCTTGCCTCAGCAGAAAAATGTTTTAGACCTGTCTCATTGGCTCTACCATCTTTCCTTTGTGATCTTTCTGACAGTTTGGCCGATACTTTTTCACTTAATCCAGTGCCACTTTTAATAGCCCAGAATGTGGAAAGCATGACTTACCCTTCTGCAAAGTGTACAGATATTGCTTGTTCCATCAGGAATTAAGTTGTCATTCTCCCAAATTGTCTGGCTTTGGCTGAGGAGGACTGGTGACGATTGGGAAATCAAGGAAGTCCAATTATTTGGAATCTAAATTGACAGAGGTGCTAATTTGTCTTCAATAAAAGCTTTAATGGATTTTCCCATGGTGCAGCATTATGAAATACATTCAAGAAGGGGCAGGAGAATTGGCGTGGGCTTGCTGAGTTCAGCAAATGTTTAAATGAAAATGCTCCTTCCTTCTGAATTGTGTGTTGCTTCTTTAAGGCCATTTCCACACTAGCCTGTTATAGGGCGATGATTCCACTTTCAACATCCTCTGGAATCCTGGGGTTTGCAATTTCAGGAGGGGCCGACCGGTTGTTGTTGAAAGTGAAATCATCATGCTATAACAGGCTAGTGCAGAAATGGCCATTGAGGTGCTGCCCAGTGTAAACTAAGATTTCCCTGGAAACATGTGTTACCCTGTTTACTGGGGGTCCTGTGAGGGACACCTAAATGCGCTCACAATTAAACAAGTTGGGGAAATTAGTCAAAGGACACAAGCTAGCAATGCGAGAGGCAGGGCAACGCAGCGGAATCTTTTACCCAATGTCTACGGGGTCAGGCTAAGCCAAGGAGCACACCAAAGTATAAGAATAATTGTGAACTTTATTAAATACAGACAAACAGTCTATGGAACACACTCACACAGATAACTATAGAAAATAAAGGTTGGAGTGGGATAGAGGTATTTTCAAGAGGGATTGTTGGTTTGGGCAATACTACACCTGTCCGGAGCCTGGGTAGTCTGAAGATTGAGTTCATTGGTATAGAGTCTCAGTACGTGGAACTGAGGGGAAGGCTTGCCAAACAAAGCAGTAGCAAGATGGGATGGAAACTGGGAGTGATCCTAAGAAGCTCACAAAACCAGGGCTTTTTATAGGGAGAAATGTAACCACAGGCTAGTCCGTACTTGGGGAAAACAATGAGTTTAGGGCTGGAGACAAAGCCTCCGAAAGGTCAGAATTTAGCATGATTGAGTTAGGTCCGAATTGACAATAGAATAGCCAGTATGCAGATGCACAGTGCTTGACAGTTGAGTATCCAGCTTGTCATGTTGCCTGCTCGGGGCAGGGAGTTCTTTGTAAGTATTGTGCATACATAATAGAGTACTTGCCTTTGAGGTCTCCTAAAGCGGCAAGACAGCTATTTCTGGCTTGCCTGTATTGTTAGGGGCCGAGCCTGACTGTGAGCTTGTCCAGTGGACCTTGCAGACACGTGAAGAGGGATGGCAGAGGAAAGCCAAATTATTGATATTAAAATGATACCTGACATCCCACAAGTCCAGGCTAGAAAACGGCAGTAACACATGGAGGGGCTTGATTTTGTGATACAAAGTATGAGGTCCCATGGGATGAAATTAGGAAAGAAGAGGGAAGAAGGAAGAGAGCAAGGCACAATGAAGGAGAAAAGAGGGAAGCGAGGCAGGGGCTATGAAGGCATTCTGCAACCTCAGACTGCAGCTTAATGCTGTCTCATGGATGGGCAGCTGAGGGATGGGCAGGTGAGGCTAGGATAGTGGAGAAGGTAGCAAGGATGAAGGGCACTGGCAGCTCTTTTCCTTCCTCTCTAAATAGCTGGAGTGCCTGGGTCATTATGGGTGGTAGTAATGCTTATCCCAGCATATTAAAGTACTGTTTAACCAGCCTGAGGCTCCAGCGACACATTACTGCTTCCCTTTGGTGGTTATTTTAAAAAACAGAATCACAAGTGAAGGAGACATGGAATGGACTGCAGAAGTAGCATTATAGGGCGGTGAAGGGGACCATGAATGAATTGCAGAAATAGCACTATGGGACGGTAAAGGGGACCATGAAATGGATTGCAGAAGTAGCCCTATAGCATAGGCACTATAAGACAGAAAAAAGCATGGAAAATACAAGAATAGATAAATACACAAATAGCTGTCACACTCTACTCTCCCTTTCAGCAGCAGCACCTTTCCCAATATGTGAGAATGGCAGTAATGGACCATTTTGCAGGTCTGTTATAGTGGGGAGAGTTTTGCTAGGTTTTCTCCCCCTTCATGAACTATTTTAGCAGCAGCAGAGCTTGGAGTGTATGGAGGCGGGCGGGAGGGGGGGCATGGCCGCAGCGCATCTGCACAACTGAGCAGGAACTAAATGGCATGCTCCGGAAAATTGAAACACCGATCTTTTCCGGTCTTCACATAGCGCACTGGAGGACCACTTGGGGGCATTTTGGATCAGACTTAGGTGTGGAACCAAGGTAAATAGTCCAAACCTAGTCCAATCCAAGGTGTGGACGACCTCCGTGACAGGACGCCTTGGCCCGTCTTAACTTCCCCGTGCAGAAAGGGCCTATGTTGACCCTGAAGAGAGGGAGCTGGAGACTGAACTACTTCAACCTTTAGAAGGTCTCAGACTAAAAAAACACAAGGTCGTGGGCTGGTTTACAAAGGAAATGATGACATAATGAGGTCAACTATGTTGAGTTGCAGCTTGCTATAAACTAGCTCAGTCAAGGCCACTTCTGTGCTGCAGGTAGTTCCACTATCTTTGACATCATAACATTCCTTGCTGTATAGTTTCCCTTGCGCTGGCTTGCTTTTTGGATTCATATCCTTGGTTATTCTCTGACTGTCATTTTACCCTTCTGGCACTGATTTTGTGCTTATACCCCAGACTGCCTCAATCACTCTTCCGCTCTTTAGATCCCCTGTGTATGAGCTTGGACTAGCTTGGTTTCTCTGTAGTTTGTTTCATGAACTAATGTTGTATTTTCCTGGACACCTGCCCTATTGAAACAGAACACCCATGCCCCCTAAGAGACCATGTGGATTTCCCCCCCTGAATATAGGTATTGGGCATGGAAAGGGATGTAGTCCTGTCAGGTCCCCCCAGACCTGAGGAAGTTGTCCATCTTACTCTGGACCCTGCTAAAATACTCCCTTTCTATGTGTCCTTTTACTCTATCAGGCCCTTTTGTGGTAGATCTCTGACTACCTCTGACATCTGTTTTTGGAATTGTCCTTGCCTCCTCTCTGCTGGTCTGGTTCCCCATGGTTCACATTAACCAAGGGTGTGGAACCTCTTTCAGCCCAAGGTTGGAATTCAAGTTCAAAGAAATTCTCAAGGGCTGAATTCTGGTGGTAAGTGGCACCAAAGGTAAAAGGACAGGAACCAAACATACCAGCATACTTTATCTTCTTTCAGTTAAGGCCAGTAACTAAGCTTTAGGATAATAATTTCATAACTAAGCCTTAGGATAATAATTTCAATCTCTTAGGATGGGATAAGTAAACTATACAAGAGATGGGTCGCTACCAAATAATGCTGTTATGAGGAAAAAGACATGGTCATTTGGGAAAGCCCAGCGTGTTGAACTGAGCCCCAGAGTTTGATGCTTCTCATCTGTGCCTTTGACCCTGCTTCTAGAGGCCATCTAGCTTTGCCCATACTGGAACCAGTACACGTGCCACATGCCAAGCCATACGTTTTGATATCTTGTTTCTATTTTGTACAGAAAACTGCTACATACTTTTCCCCAAAAAAATTGGACTGCCTGAAAGTTCCCGAAGGAACTTTTCCTCTTGAAAATGAAACTGCCGGGCTTTTAGTTCATTAATCAAGAGCACAGTGAAAGATAGGAAAGGTTGGAAGCTCCTGTTTCTGCTACATCTGTAACCCAATTACTCTTCCCAAGACAGATTTGAAATAGCCAGTGTGATTACACACACACACACACACACACACACACACACATATATATAAAACTAGGCAACTCTCCCATTACAGGAGAGCTCTTTCTTTTCTACATCATGAGCCTCACTGACTTGCCCTCAATTCTGTGTCTGGAAGTGCAAAATCAAAATGAAAGAAACAGCAAAGGAGGCTGGCATCAAAGGAATATCACTGCCTCTATTTCTGATATTGCTTACACAGCCCTTCCCTCCCATGCAGAAGACCAGGTATCAGGAGGCTTCAGGGAACCCTAGGTTTTGAAAGAACTGCAGCAAAAGATTTTGGATTTTTGTTTTTTAAAAAATGGAAGATCCTAAAGCAGCTCAATGAGGACTGAGCACATGGTGACGAAATACAGACTGCGGATGGGATGGGATGGGATGGGATGGGATGGGAAACATGGGGCAGAGGATGGAATGGATGAGTGGCTGGAACCCTGAAAAGGGACCACTTCCCACTGCTCACTTTTGCAAACCCCAGGATTTGCAAACCCCAGGATTCCACAGGATGTTGAAAGTGGAATAATAGCACTATAACAATCTAGTGTGGAACTGTTTGTTTAGGAAAGAGGTAGGGAACTGGTTTGGTCTCAGAGACCAGACTGCTCCCTGGCATCAAGTTGGCAGCTAGATGATGTCATGGGGTGGAACACCCACTTATGATGTCATCAAGGCCCCCCTCCTACATGACAAATTATAGAGCCTATCTACCAATGGTGGCTAAGTCTATGTGGCAAAATAAATTTCAAGTCTACAGGGCACTGCTTGCAGAACAAAGAAAATTGAGTGGCCCAAAGAACATATGTTCTTTTTGCTTTTTTACTTTACTTATATCCCATCTTCTTCCCAACACAGGATCCAAAGTAGCTCACATCAAGTTAAAAACAAAGAATACTTAAAACCTATGTGTGCCTTCAAGTTGTCTGTTGACTTATGGTAACCTCTTCAATTTCATAGGATTTTCTAAGCCAAAGACACTTAAAATCTACCTAATACAAAGTTTTTTTTTAAAAAAAATTAAATATCCTAAACACTAACTCTTCTACTATATTAAAGTCAAAGTTTGTGAGTGATCTTGTCAGTTTGTCTGCGTCAGGCAGGCAAAGACCTCATGCAATTGGCTGTGTGAGGAGAGAAACCTCATATGATTGGCTGGCTATGAAGATTCTATAGAATCCTGGGGTTGACAGTTCAGGGAGGAGCCTATAGAATACTCAGCAGGAGAGCTCTTGGGCCTCAGGCCTAAGCAGCAAGAAGAGCAGAGTATTCTCTCAGAAACCAAACCTCTGTTATGTTAACAACTCTGAATACAGATTGCATTGGGAAATATGGGAAAAGTAACAGATACTGGAGAAGACAGTTTGCTGAGTTCTTAAAAGGAAAATAAAATCCCGGGCAATGCTGGGTAAATACACTACTTAGAACAATAAAACACATTAAAACATAGCAAAAAGATAAAAGCATAATACAACCATTAAAAAGATCCTTCTGCCACTAACTTAAAAGCCAACAGCCTGCTTAAATAAAGAGATCTTCTTCTGCCAGCAGAAAGAAAGTTGGCCAATGGCCAAGTAAGCCTCCCATGGAAGGGAACTCCACAAGTTGAGAGCAGCAACTGAGAAAGTTGTCTCTTTCATCTTCACCAAATGCACCCGTGATGGTAGCAGGACAGAGAAATCCTGTGCAGTTGGCCCTCCACATTTGCTGGTTTGACTTTCCCAGATTTCATTATTTCTGAGTTTTTTAAACCTGCCCCCCCACCCCCATGTTCCTTTTTCAGGGGAGCCTTCCCTCTTGGCAGCTCCGATCAAGGCAGAGGAAGCATAATGCCACCATGCCAACCCAAACACCCTTTCTTCTCCCTTCCCTGACCTGCTTTGGGCCCTGGGTGCCACTCTTCCCACCATGCTTTGGCTTCCCACAGATAAACACACACATGTTGATATTCACATTTTTCCTACTTTTATGAGGGTCCTGCACCTCTAACCCTAGCAAATGTGGAGGACCATCAGTAGATGTTTACCATGCCTTCTGTGTAGTATACTCTGCCTGGGACTATGGCCATTTCCACAGGACACTATTATAGTGCTATTATTCCACTTTCAACATCCTGTAGAATTCTGGAGTTTGTAGTTTACTCTCTCACCCTGCCCTGTCATCACTGAGTGGTCTGGCCATTGAAATCCACAAATACCTGGATAATTTTAACAGGAAAGAGGAGACTCGGAAGGTCAACAAAATTTGGCTGCCAGTAACACAACACAAAAACACAAAAGATACTAACAAAACACAAAAGATATAAAACACAAAAGATACTAACGAGCCCTAACGAGCCCTACCTGGGCTCAGGAAGTCTCTCTCCAGGAACAAGTATTCAATACACACAACTATGCTAATTGCTCCCTCCTCTCTGGAGGAGGAGACTGGCATATATATTCTCCACTCCACTTCCAATTCGCCATTCCTCTGAAGATGCCAGCCAAAGATGCAGGAGAAAATACAACCAGAATACATTCTCAAAGCCCGAAAAACCCACAAGAACCAATAAAATGTTAACTTTTCCAATCTATGGCCTAATATTTAACTTAGTTCTGCCTTTAAGAAAGTAGAACAATCTTACATTGAAAAATAAAATAAAAATTTGGCACTACTTCATTGATTTGTTTCAGATTTATGAATGGCTCTGTTTTGTTGTTAGTTGGGTGTGTCATATTTGTGACTTGCCCTAAAAGCCAGCAAGCACAGGCCAAACACTGCAAGTATTCTGAGTTGTTTCCCAGGAAGCCGCTGCAGCAGAGTGCTCAGCCGCTAATCCTGAACTGTGAAACTGGAAAGGGCTTCCCCAGCTGGAGGCAAAGCATTAACTCCCTTCATCTTTTTGCACTCAGCATTTCCAGTGCCAAAGAAGCACAGATCCTTTGCTCACCTCTGCAGCATTCATCACTTTCTTGTACATAACAGTGACCTTCAGTTCAAGAGAGCTAGCCTTGTAAACACAGCCTCAAGAAACAGGGTTGAATTTCCAAACCTTTGGCACACTGGGCTGCTTTTTAAGCATGCTTAGAATTAAAAGAAGACACTCCACTTGGAATTGCACTGGCATCCAGATCCTGCATAACACTACACAGTCCCCTCTCCATCCCTCCCCTGAAAACATTGCAGTGTTCTCAAAGTGGTACAGCTGCTTGAATGTTGTACTAGGACTCTGGGAGACCAGGTTTTGGAGGCCTGCTCAACCACGAGAACCATCTGGTTGGCCTTGGGTGAGTCATATTCTCTAAGTCTGAGAGGTGAGTAATGGCAAGCCTCCTTTCAATGAATCTTCTTAAGAAAACCCTAGAAGAGTACTGCCATAAGCTTGAAGGTATAATAACAACACAACAACTCTCAAACCAAAGTGCAAGCTAATTAAAAAAGAATTATTTCACAGTTGTAGAAAAGCATGCAGATACAGAAGAGTCATGGGGTATTTTGGCACCCAAACCTTCTTGGCTAGTAGTAGGATGGACTTCTGGTTAGAACCATCCTGGCATGATTTGTGAGAAAAAATAAGATTTTTTTCTTCTTCTGTTGCATGATAATTAGCTTATCTTCAGAGATAATTTGAACATGTTCAATGTTGCAAACCCTTCAACATTTCACAAATGAAAACCAGGATACATATGGCCAAGGAACATCAGAGTATGGTCAAGATGGCAAAAGTTATTAATGAAGAACAAAACACAAACTGAGAGAGGCTGCAACTGTTTGCTTTTGCCTAAGCCTTCTGGGAAGTGCAAGATTCTGCCTCCCTGTCTCTTTTCCATCCACTAAGTAGGGCAAATTAGCTTTGGCCATTTCCACCCTACACTGTTATAGTGCTATTATTCTCCTTTCAACAACCTGTGGAATTCTGGGGTTTGTACTTTATTGAGGCCACTCTGGCTAAGAATTCTAAATGCCACTCCCTAAACTGCAAACCCCAGGATTTCATAGGGTGTTGAAATGAGAATAATGGCCATTTCCTCACAGGGTAAGTAAAACAGTGGAGTGTGTCCTCAACAGAGAAAGTCTGCACCTTGGAGCAGACTGGGTTCAGACTACTTACTGTAGATCTGCACCTCAGTCCGTTCCGGAACGACTTGGAGTGGTCCTCCAGTGTGTTTTTGAAAGACTTGATTTTTCTGGTCTTTCAAAATGCCGGTGCACGCCACTGTGTGCCTGCTCTCCGGTGCAGATTTGCAGGCTCACACCAGTGCGAGCCTGCAATCTGCGGAGGGCTGGCTTTAGGCTGGCAAGCTTCAGCAGTTGGTCGAGAGCCACGACCAACCAGAAGCCACCATTTTGGACGCCAGAGCAGTGTGGATCTACTACCACGCACTGCTCCACCTCCCCCAGGACTGGACCGGACCACCAGAAGATCCAGTGAGTAGCAGCAGGGAGCAATTCCCTCGCCGTGTGCAGAAATGGCCAATATCACTATAATATTGTAGTGCGGAAATGGCCATTTTTTTTTAACTCCGTGTGAACCAATTGAAGTAAACTGAGGGTGAAGAGAGAGAAAGTGGGAGAAGGAGATAAAAACTGGGACATTTTAAAAGCAGTTGAAAAAATGGGATGACAGAAGGTTAATGGGAACTCTCCCTGGGACAATTGGAAAGTATGGTGTTGTGCAGGATGCATTGCCTTGTGGATTGCACAAACTAAATGGGCATTGTAAAAAAAAAAAAAAATCCAACTCTTACTTTTAGCGCTCGAGAGTCTTGTGCAAATTCTGTCCATAGTTTGCACAAATTAGCAGGAATGAAATGGAAGTGCAGGAAAACCCTTTGGCATCTCTCCTGCATCAGAGCCGGGATCTTTCTAAGCAGTTGGGGAATGCTTGCAATGCAATCTCATCATGCTGCAACAGCCAGATTTGAAAAGTCTCTGATACAGTGTGGTTCTCCCCCCGCCCCAATATCCTTAGTCAGCAGAAGTGAGAGAAGCTTGAAAGTAGAGCTTGTACATTTACTTTGGGAGTACTGTCTTGGAAAATTAACTTTTCTGAACTCTGCTTTAGAACAAGTGTGTTATGGAATGATGTATTGGATGGAGTGCTAGAATAGGACCAGGGCACTTCCACACCACATAGTTATAGTGCTATGGTTCTACTTTAATTGCTCTGGCTACATGCTATGAAATTTTGGAGTTTTTAGTTCAGGGAGGGACATTTAGAATGCCCAGCCAGAGAGATCCAATGTGTGGTTTTTCAGCCTTTAGTGCTATAGATGGTTTGGACTTCATCTCTCAAAAGGTCCACCCAATATGACCAGTGCACAGGAATTCTGGGAACTGAAGTCCCAAACTTCTGCAAGACTGAGAACCTAATGCACTGCCTCACAAAACTACAAACCACAGGATTCCACATGCAGCCATGGCAAGTGAAATTGAGTCGTAGTTCTATAACCATGTAGTGTGATTGAACCCCAGGGAGATGCCGTTCCCTGACAATTTTAAAACATTAAGCCCATGGAAACTGTCATTGCTGTGGGAAATGGGAAGCATGTAACAATGCCTTCAGAAGCAGGAGGGCCATAATGGAGGAATGTCTTTATAATGATTAGTTATGTTGGGGATTATTTTACCACTTCTGACTACTCCCAGCTCTCCCTTCCGAACATCATCAGGAGAAGAGGAAGAGTCCTACAAGAAACAGGTACAAACTAGCCATGTAATGGAAAAGTTACTTTTTAAGACTATACCTCCCAGAAATATAAACCATAGCTATTCTGCATGGAGCATTCTGGGAGGTATAGTCCAAAAAGAAATGTCCAGGCTCATATATCACAGTGTACATTACATAATTTTATGGATAATTTGCTAGATAAGCAGAAGAGCTACAAAATCCGGTTACTGAACTGAGAAGATGCATAACATGATACTGGAAAAACTGTCCCAATGCACATTGGCACTCCGTAGCCAGTGTCCTGATGCACATTGTTCCCGCTGTACATTAGTCCCTTTGCTGGCTCCCCTATGTAGTAACATAACGATAACTCTTTACTGGATGTGGACATTATGGAACCACCCAGTTCTAATTCCCAGAGACGTAGTTCTGCTTATGAAGAAGTCCCTAATTCTTACGAAGAAGTCCAGTCAACATTTCTAAGAAGCTCTGCAACTACTACTAATACTAGCAATGATCAACTCAGAGATAAACTGGAAAGCTAACAGAAGTCAGTAATGTTTTATTACCAAGATACTGTTCAAACTAAATACATTTGGCTTTGGCTTTGGCTTTGGCTTCGGCTTCCTCCCCTCCTCCTCCTCCTCCTCTTGCATTGGCATCTTGTATACCCAAAGCTGTGAAAGACATCTGTTTGTCTTGGTGCTTGAATGCCTTCGCATATCTATTTTGCACTTAATATACTTTAGTGCACCAACAGATTATTCTTGGATTTTTTTTTAAAATTGACACCAAAGGTGACATAGAGGTTGTAGGGGCAATTTCACCATACTTTAACACCCTGGGGCCCAGCAGCAGCCCTTATTTTCAAGAAGAAGTGACCTATAAGTTGACTTCTGGGACATTCTTATTGAAAAAAAGCCCCTCCCTGGGTCCAAAATGGCCCAGAGAAGGCCCAAAACATGGCAGAATTGCCCCTTAGCCCCTCTGGGACATTTGGGGAGCTAAATTTTTCTTAAAAATTATTTTCTGAAATGGTGAAAGGCACAGCTCTCCAAGGTTTCCTACTATGTCATTCCTCTTTGAAAAGTGCCTTATAGTCGGGAAAAGACCTTTCCTGGGCATATGTTTGACCAGGGAGGACCCAGAACATGACAAAATTTCCTTGCCACAGCCCTATGGGGCATTTAGATATTTTTGGAGACTTTTTGAAAAATCCAGATAGGGAGGCAGCCCTCCAAAGTTCCTGAGGGAACGATGTAGTCCCCTAGTCCCTGACAGTTGCCCATACTTTCATTAATAGATAATATAATATAATATAATATAATATAATATAATAATATAATAATACATGAGATGATTTTACTTGACGAGTATCCAGGAGTTCAAAAGTCAATATCCACTGGAGGAGGACAATTTTCATCGATTCCTGCCTCCCTCATAGCCCCTTGCATTGTCTTCCTGTGCCATCCCAGGGACTTCTGAAGCTGAGACTGTTGAGAATATTGCCACGATTGACCTATGAACAACTCCATTGCTTTACCTTGCTTCTCACTTAATTCAGATTGTTAACATTGGGCAGGAATTCAATTTTCCATGTCTGAGGCTTGCCTTGGGCTAACAATGTTTTCAGAAGCGTCAAAGTTTCAGGGAACATATCCATGAGAGACAAGTCTAATAAGAAGTGGGCTCTGATTACTGCAGATTCACAGAGCTTGAAAAGGTTCCTCTTTGGGGTCTACATCTCCAGGAAACCTCCTGCCTGCGTAGCCAACAGCCATAGTAGCTGGGGTATTGAGGCGCTATAGGCTAAAAACGCTAAACAGTGAACGATGGACAATGAAGAAAGCTGATAGGAAGAAAATCAGCTCCTTGAAAACGTGGTGCTAGAGAAGAATTCTGGAGGTACCTTGGACTGCTAAAATTAAATTAAATTAAATTAAATTAAATTAAATTAATAAAATGGTCCTTGAGCAAGTCAAACCTTAACTTTTCCTAGAAGCCAAGATGACTAAACTGAAACTGTCATACTTTGGACATATGATGAGAAGACATGACTCACTGGAAAAGATAATAATGCATGGTAAGGTGGCAGGCAGTATGAAAAGAGAAGATAGGACTACAGTTGGATAGACTCTGTCAAGGAAGTGATCTTGGGTCTCCAAGACTCAGATGATCACAGGGTGACTCTACAGTCTCTCATTCATAAGGACACCACGGGCTGAAGTCAACTTGATAGCAGTTAACAACAACAAGCCCCAAAAAGTAACTTTGACAAACTCTTAGCTACAGAAAAAATTCATAGGGAAGAGGATCAAAATTCCTTCCCTGCCTTCTCATTGTTATGTTTCCCTTAAAACTACAAAGGTTCTAGCATCCTTCTGGCTACCAAGCAATAATTTCCCATGTTTCACAGCCAGTGGTCAGTATCTAAAATAACAGTTGCTGAAGAGCATGCCCTTTCTTTTTGAAGCCTTTTCCCCTTGTGTTTGGGGCCTGTCTATGATTATCTATTAATGATCATAACAATAGAGTAGTCTTGCTGAATCACACCATAGCTCAGTGGTAGAGTTCATCTTTTCCATGCAGATGACCACAGGTTCAATCCTTGTCTCCTCTCAACCAGTAGGAAAGTCTCTGCCTTG